>JAJMBI010000127.1:0-29145 GCA_030572815.1 Starmerella asiatica | reverse complement strand
CTACACGCAATGTCTGGTATATAGCTAGCTATGTGGGCTATATGACTGGCAAAAATGGGTCAAACTCGAACCGCATAAAATTCTACGTGTAGCTGGCTGTATGACCCATGAGTAGTATCGCAACATATGAGTGCTTAAAATTCTACACGCAACGTCTGTTATATAGCTCGCTATATGGGCTATATGACAGGCAAAAATGAGTCGAACTCAAACGGCATGAAATCCTACGTGTAGCTGGCTGTATAGCCCACGACTAGACGTATGGTTGCTTAGAAATCTTTTAGTCGGGGGTGTTCATTATTTCGAGCAGCATACCTACCCGTTAGTTGGGACCTAATAATCCCGGACCCATGGGTATACTGCTCGAAATAATGAACACCCCCGACTAAACTTATAGATTACTAAGCACCCATACGTTTAGCCATGGGCCATACAGCCAGCTACACGTAGGATTTCATGCCCCAGTTAATCATGGGTATACTGCTCGAAATAATGAACACTCCCGACTAAACTTTTAGATTTATAAGCACCCATACGTCTAGTCATGGGCCATAAAGCCAGCTCATATGATCTTCAGCTCATGTGACCTATTTAGGGCAGGGCACGTAATTGTATCCAATTACTCGTACCATTCATGGTAACACGCATAAAGTTCTCGCTGATATTATTTTGCCGAATTGTATCCGCATTCTCAATTTCATTTTGGAATATGTCGGATGTCGATGATGCTAAAAGTGCGATGTACCGGCCAGGAATTCATTTCTCACCGGTGGAAAACTTCATGAACGATCCCAATGGCCTAGTGTACGATGCAGCCCAGGGGAAATACCATTTGTACTACCAGTTTAATCCGAATCAAACTGTTGCCGGAAACCAGCATTGGGGTCATGCTACTTCGCCTGATCTGCTGCATTGGACTGACGAGCCCGTGGCAATTTACCCGACATTGGACGGTGGACTTGCATTTTCGGGGTCAATGGTCAATGACAGGAACAATACCTCGGGATTATTCCCCAACCAAGGTGATCAGAACTTTGTTGCAATTTATACACGGGCATATGCTGAACGGCAAGAGCAAGTGATCTCGTACAGTTTAGATGGCGGTGTATCATTCCAAGAATATGATGAAAACCCGGTATTGAACTTGAACTTATCGCAATTCCGTGACCCTCAGGTTCAATGGTACGCACCGAAATCCAAATGGATCATGACAGTTGCATTGGCAAGAGACCATATCATCCGGTTTTATGAGTCCAATGATCTAAAATCTTGGCAAAAACTCAGTGATTTCACGGGCGGGGTGCTTGGCGTTGATTATGAATGCCCCAATTTAGTTCCTGTGTGGGATGAAAGTGCCAATAAAACTCGGTGGGTGCTGTTCATTTCCATCAATCCGGGGATGCCATTGGGCGGGTCGGGCACCCAATACTTCGTTGGTGATTTCAATGGCACCGATTTCACGCCTGTGAATGATAGTGTTGTTGCGAATTTTGTTGATTTTGCTAAGGATAACTACGCCTTGCAGTATATCAACCCCGGGCGGCCTGCTGAGGAAATCGATGTGCAAAATTCCACTTATATTGGTTGGTTCGGCAACTGGCAGTATTGCCAAGAAACCCCAACTGGTAGCTGGAGAAGTGCGATGACGCTGGCAAGACGACTGGCCCTCAAACGGGATTGGATGGGTGATCTCAGGTTAGTGCAAACCCCGGTAAACATTGAGGCCCTAAGGTTAAAATGCTACCAAATTGAGAGTATTATTCTCAATGAGAGTCACCCGTTTAGCGAGAACTATGAAATCCCTAGGGAGACGCGAGCGGTTGAATTGAACTTGAACACGTTCTCAGTGTTTGCTGACGAGGCACCAGGTGCAGGTCGCTTCTCTTTAGAGCTTTTCAATGACGCATTAGAATCCATTGAAATTGGGATCGATATTAACTCCGCTCAAATCTGGCTCGACCGCTCGCGGTTGCTGGGGTTTGACAACCCGTTTTTCACGGGGAAGTTTTCCACAGCTGTTAAACAGCCCGTGACGGAGTGGCAGTGGAGAATTATTCTGGATGGATCACTCATTGAGCTTTATGCAGATGACGGATTTGCCGTTGCTTCGGCGGTTTACTACTCGGTTGAGCCATTGACGCATGCCCGCCTCAAAATGCCCCAGGGCCATGCAAACTCCACATTGTCGTTTTATCCACTGAAGAATTCGATGGACCGCGAGTTCAATCATACTTCAGAGGTGACACTCGACTTTTAGCACTGTATATAAATATGTATATCCTATAATAACGGGCAATGCCGTTGCATACCATTCATGTGCCCAACGCTTGTAATGGAGGGGGGGGGGGGCACGTGACCACGGCAACACGCATCTGTCCAGAGCTCTGAGTTATGTACAGCATGGAATACCAATTAGTTAGCTTAAAACTTTCTAATATTATATCCTGTTTAGAGCACTTAGCCAAGTTTACCTGACCTCAAAGGTTTGTGTTTGTTTGACCGGCCCAACCTCCTAGGGTACGGTACTTTGTACATAGTTCAACGCCCTGATAAATTGACCGACAGATGTCGGAGCTGGCCGACAGACCTCGTAGAGAATTGAGCGAGGCAGAGTTGCAGCGTTTAGAAGAATTTGAACAGGAGAATGGCCCCCTCAGTATATTACAGCGAGCGGTAGAGGACGGCTCTCAGGTTCTAATCTCGCTTAGAAACAATAAGAAAATTCTTGCTCGCGTTAAAGCTTATGACCGGCACGCTAACATGATTCTAGTAAATGCCAAGGAAATGTGGACAGAAAGGCCCGAATCCTCTACGGGAAAGAAGGGTAAGCCTGTTCAGAAGGATCGGTTTTTAAGCAAAATGTTTTTGAGAGGCGACGGTGTAGTTTTGATCGTTCCGGTATGAAAATATGCATTTATTTTAATGTACAAACTAATCTAAATTTAGATGAAGCGTCATGTTCAGCGTATCTTTCGTTTCCTGCTTCAAAAGCGCTCCTAATGTCGTCGTATCTCGGCAATTGATCCATTTTAAACTGTTCTCATCCCATTCGTAACGTGCTGGTCCCGAGATCGGGCTCGAAAGCCATATCTGTAAATTAGGTGGCTGTTTGTTAAGGACATACGTGCCCGCGGGTGGCATTTCGAGGGTGAGGACACCCTGGCTCAAATCTACATCGATTTCGGGCCTTTCATCGATGATCTGTTCGTAACTATCAACTATAGATTCAAGCGCTTCATCAGCAAGTTCATGATACTCAGCAGTGCTTAAATATCGTGTAAATACTGGCTGAGGGGATCGCAGCATATATTTCCCCAACAAAGGCACCGTCCGTGCACCTCCAACTTTCCCTCTGCGAAGAAGTATGCGGAGCATCCCAAATTCACAACTTAAAAATAGAAAATTATATCTGGTGCTTGCTTGAACTGCACTTGAGCTGGTTGGCCGCTCACGGTGTTTCGGTGGCCGCACACCTGCTTGACCGTATGTGGTGGCTCGGCCTGTGGTTAGGTGATCACCTAGCCCTGGAGATCAGCCCGCCTTATTGATCAACTCGCCTTAGAGATGCATATATGGACTGAATCGAGAATCGTTTGGAGTGAGCACATTAGTTCCCCGATTTCCTATATTATTACCTAACGGCTATTGATCAAATTATGAGTGCTCCTGAAATATTATATGGGCATTTGTCTTAGCTTAGCTTAGCTCAAGGCTGAAACACCACATGCCTTTATCTGAACTTAAAGAAAGGTATCATTTATGTGTGTCACAGGACTTAATTTTTTTGCGCTTAACATAAAATATGCCTCACTACAGTTTAAAATAATAAATTACCGAAAGTATGTAGAACCTCATCTCCTTTGTACTAAAATTATCTTTCTTTTAATGAACGACTCAACCTCTCGTTGATCATGATGCTTTCAAGTGCCTGGTAAACATTGCAAAAGAGACAAGTACGAACAATTATCGAAACAACGTCATGATCCATATTTGAGGCCACTTTCACTTCATGAAATGGACATCTTGTGTCGCGATGCCTATCACAAGCAGTGGTGACACGTCTAGACTCACAGTGATTCCCTGCTATTCATTCTACGTGGGATTTTTTGAACTGTTCCCGGTCAAGGCAATCACAGATACTCCCAGCCTCGAGGGTGGCTTTGCATTAAGGTGTGTATGATAATACTACATTTATCAGGCCCGTCTACACATATTACTAGCAGCTCAGCGTTGAGCCTTGTGCAAAATTTTGAAATTGAACATTGTACACATCTTCTGGGGGGTTCACTTTCGCCGATACTAGATTCTGTGAATCTAGGCCTCCCTGAAAACTTGTATATCCATCATGAGTGGCAACCGATGCTTTGGCTGTATCAAGATTTGCGGCCGCATTATGTGAATTCGAAGACTCGTTTTCCTTGTGTACATTTGAAGAGTTTTGATGATTAGAATCCTGGGGTTCATCTTGATGCACTTGATCAGAATTCATTTCTTTGTTGCCAGCGCTGTCTTCTGGTCTTTCGCGGCCCGCGCTGCCCTCAGGCTCATTACCGTGATCTTCTTTTTCCACCTGTCCTTCTTCAAAAGCAGAAGGAGACTCATTAGCTGTGCGAGATTCGTTGATAGCCTTCCAGCCAGACCTGTAAGCAACGTAGAACAAGCTAGATCCAAGTCGAGACGATGCCTCGGCTTCCCCAAATAACCCCTCGAATTTTGACTTGCAGGCTTTAAGTGGAATTCTCTTACCACGTTTTTCGCTCAGACGCTCGCTGATGTATCTCCATTTATGTCTCTCAGCACTTTCCAGCAACCTTATGATCTCCCTAGATTCTCGACGACTCCACTTTGCGTCTCGAGCACGATCGGGATAGTCATCACCAGGAACCACCACTTGACGATCGTAATCTGACAGATCTTCGCCCGACTGTTGAGGCTGCATTCCAGAACCGCCAGTGTTAGATCCTCCTGCTGAACTGCCCATGTTGGAATTAGCTGTTTCCCTGTATGAAGATGAAGCTTGCGTGACCTGTGGTGCCTGTGTACTAAGTCCCACTTTATACGTGTCCGTGTGGGCTATTCCATCAACGTGGTTCGTTCGATCACGCAGGTTTGCCGCACTAGGATCAATATTTGGCATTCGAGACGACCTCTTAGCATCTCTTGATGTGCTCTGAATAGGCAATAATCGTTGGCCAAGTGGTTGCGAGCTGCTTGGTCCAGAGTACTGAGGAGATCTGGAGATTTCGTGAGGTAGTCGGTAGCCACCCATCCATTGGTCATTCTCGGGATGTTGGGCGTACTGTTGAGTTTCCGAAAAGCCCAATGAAGCCAATCCCGGGGAGTTTTGGGTCAGTAATGGGGTAAGTCCTACCCCACCAACTTTTTTAGCGGAGCTGGAGGGGCCCGGTGTATTTCCCATTACCATGCGGTCCAGAGACGAACGGTCGGGATCAGGTTCCAATCGGGGTGTCTGAATCGAAGGGAGGGTCGTGAGATGTGCTCTTCTGGACCTATCTTCCTGAGAGTCTTTGATTTCGATCCCCAGTCCTAACTGTCTATTATGCGCAGGAGCGCCCATGGGATTTTGGAAACTCAACATTCGTGGATCTTCTTGCCCCATTAGGACATCAGAGGTACTTCTCACATGGGATACATTGGGTCTTCGCACATCTACTGGCCTCGATAAATTACTTCGGTCTTCACTGCTGGCTATAATGCTACCTGGGTCTCCAAATGGCATATGGAATGCACCTCCATGGTCTGACGCGGGTTCAGCGGGAGTTGGTGCACCAGGATAAGCAGAAAACGATTGCGCGCGGCGGTGGCTATGCCTAAGCGACGAAGGATGTGAAGTCGTGGTGGGCAGTTTTGATATAGAACCACTACGATGTGATGCAGCATCATGCTGTGGTGCTGCACCACCGAAATAGGGAGCAGCATTTCGGGAGGCCGACGCCACCCTGTAGGTATCCAAGGACTGTCTCCGTTGATGCTGTGAAGATGAGAATTGCGGCCGATAGGATGTGCTTTGAGATGGTGCATACTGGGGCGGCTGAGGGGCTAAAGCTTGTTCCGCATGAGTGTTCAGCGTTGGGGGCTGCATAGAAAAACTGGGGAGTCCATAGCCGTGTCCCTGATACGGTTGTTGAGGATAAGTGGGGTATACATTGCCAAAAGCGTCCAACTGGGTTGACATCAAAGGGGTATTAAACGCCTCTCCACCATCACCAGCTTGATCCCTGGAAAACATCCTGTGATGGCCGCTCACGAGCTCGTGGCTCGGCAGTGATGGGCCTCGACTGTGCTGATACACTGGCGGCATGTACGACGGTGCTCGGCTGTGCCCCAACGCACTGCCACCCTGGGTATCATCCAACAGCAAACTATTATCCGGACCTAAGCGGTTCTCGTCAATCGAACGGTTGTCGCGGTAATGCCGGTACCGGTCAGTGACCTGAGGGACCGTTTGGGTTTGCCCCATCTGCCCAAGTTGCACTGCGGAGTGAGTCTGCCCGTAACTTTGCAATTGGCTCTGCTGCTGATGTAGGAGCTGAAGTTGGTATTGTCTTTCGGTTTGTTGCGATTGGTTGAACTGCTGGAGATATTGTGGGATATCGCCAGGCATTGAACTGCGTTCTTCAACCGGTTCGGTTGCCGTTGTGTACGGCAATCGTCGCACTTGTTGCTGGTACTGCCCCTGTGAAGCATTTTCATCGGGTTCCGGCAAGTAGCTTCGGTTGGATCCAGATTGTTGCCAATCCTGGTTTTGTTCTCCCAGATCACCCGGATTGGCCATGGCATGTCTCTGTGATGCAATTGAACTCAACAAAAGCGTTTTGGAAGTATGCTTTTAAGAAAAAAAGGATGCCCGAAGCTTGGAGAATGCACAGCGTTGAATTGTAATTAACAACTCGTTGCACTCTGAAAGCTCGCAAGTGTCTAGCTCAAATCCCGGTCAAATAATCAAATGGAGCGTAGGGACTGTGCTGCAATTAATGGAACTCGGTTTGGTGCCTTGTGAATACAATAATTACTGAGAGTCCAGCACCTATAATTCGCTAGCCTTCCCACCTTCAAAAAGTTGGACTGCTGAATAGTCTCAATTTTACTTTTGCAGGTAGATCAGGCCCGGATCACCACGTCTTTAAGCCAGTTTATTCTGATTTGCCACTTACGAATTAGAAGGGTTCACTTTAAAGGGCTGAAATATGCAGATATACCTTCAATCAGTATGGATCAGTATGCCAGCCTGCCTTTCTTTTCTTGGAATTCCGCAAAAAAACGCTTGAGTGATTCTTCGAACAGAAGATTATTAGTAGGGCTGGAGATCTGAAACACTTGTCGGCAAGCGACGGTTGGCCCTAATGACCGGCTGTCACAACAAGATTAACAAGGAGAAAAGCACAAATACTATCGAGCCCTCAGTATCTCCGACTAACCGGTAAATCGGAAAATGCCCACAAATTTGTAGTTGTTTTACTGTCAAACACCGATCCTTATAGCTGTGTGTTAAGGGGCGCACTTTATTTAGGGTTAGGAGATGCATGAGGACTACCCACGTTGACGCGACCTGCGTATGCCTGCATAACTGAAACATTTAGCCTACATACATGAGCGCATTCCTTAAGTCCGTAATCCGAACCAGCCACTCACTGCACAGGATGCAAGCCCAAATTCTGTTTTCGCCGAGAAATAAAGTTAAAGTTTAATTATGCTTCCAGATCGCTGTACTATTTTTAAAAATATATTAGGTGCCACACCATGCATGTGAATAGATCGAGAATCGGCCTTTTCCACTACCGCTCGCAATGCCATTACTTGTCGTTTACAACAATCAATAATAAGCGGTAATGAGGTCGAAGTGAGTCCAGCTAAGGGCTGGGCACGAAGAGAACCCTGACGTATGATTTCCGCATTGAGAACTTCAATGCATAGCTATGTATATAGTAACAAACAATCTTAAATAACGCTTTCACCGTAAAAAATGAACGGCACCGGGATTCCGTAATACGTAGTATCAGATAAGATGCTACAGGGCAGCAACTGTACGTGATTAAGATATACCAAGCCTAAACGACAAAGACCGGGCGAATTGAGCGTATGAGAATGCGTTTACAAACAATGTCTATATATTTGGTATGTACCGTCTTCCGCCATAGTCTAACAGGGTGGGTTTTATTCCCCATTGGTTCGACCAGTGGTAGATGAGACGCAGCTTCAATCTAGTCCCCTTTTCCCCTCCGCACACCTATCTCAAACCGCAGATGGCGCAGTGAATAGAGGACGGTATCAGTGAAAAAGGGAACCCGAGGCGAGGAAATTTTCCTAATTAATGATTTCTCAAGGGTTAGGAACTAAAGGGTTAGGATCGACGCATGCCCCACGCAACGCATTTTGTATATACATTGCCTAAGGTACTACTCGACGCCTACATGTGTTAGGTATATCTAACTTGTCTAAAATATCTACTTCATTTCACTTTAGGACGAAGTTCAGAAACAAGGTCTCTCACATGCCCCGTCTTTAAAACGCTGTCCAGGTTATCAGCAACCTCTTGCAGCATTTTAGTGCGCGCAACCACGGTATGAGTACCCACATGAGGAAGCAGCAGAGAATTGGGGCTCGCAAGTATTTCAGGTTCAATGCTGGGCTCGTTCTCGTACACATCGAGCCCGACGCCATGAACGTGGCCGGACTTGAGCGCCTCACCCAGAGCTTTCTCGTCAATCACTGGCCCGCGACCAACGTTTACAATAATGACACCTTTCTTAGTCTTGGCCAGCGTCTCGCTGTTGAGAATATGGCGTGTGCTCTCAGTTAAAGGTAAAACTAAAAGGATGACGTCACTGGTAGCCAGCAATTCGTCAAACGACACATAAACAGAGTCCTTTTCCGTTTCCGGTGAAGCCCGGTGCCGGTTGTGGTACTGGATCTTCTTGAAATTGAAAGCGGCCTTGACCTTATCCCTAATAATCGATCCAATGCCTCCCAAACCAAGAATCCCCAACGTTTTATCGTCATACTCCTGGGCCAATGGAACGCCTTGCGACCATTTACCTTCACGCAGAGAATTCTGTAACCGTCCAAAGTTACGGAGAGTGCCCAAAATCAAGTAAACACCCGTGTCGGAAGTTGCCTGAGCAACGCTGTGCGGGGTGTTCGAAACTTCGATATTTTTTTCTTTGAAGCGGTAGATATCGCCCAAGAAATCGTAGCCTGCACCGAAATTGCAGATCGCCTTCAATGTCGGTGGGAAGTTCGAAATAAGCTCATTCGACCAGCCGCCAATGTTCTCCAATGGTCCCGTGTTGACGATGGCGAACGCTTTTGATTCCTTAACACCTTCAATGTACTCGTCAGCAGTTTTTGCTGATGAAAGATCAACGATTTGCACATCGTTGGCCTGGGCCCACGCAGCCAGGACTTCGCCCTTAAGAGGAAGTCGCGAAAGGGTTGCAATAATGGATCGGCTAGTCATTTAAAAACGAATACGCAATTGTTTAGATGTGAATGTTCAAGTAAAGCACGCAATCTTTATGGTGATACTTACGAGTATGTTCGATTGGCTCACAGATATATATCGTGTGGTAGGGTTAGGTACGCATGGCGTGATTGTAACGGCACACACAACCGATCTAATGCCACTTCGGGCCACTTCCGCGTGTAGTCTTAAAAGTCGTGGCGTGTCTATAGCATGTATATGATAAGTGGAGGTGCAACCATACCTCTCGCGTCGCAATTAGTTGGAGCTTCTACAACTAAGTCGGACTTGCCTATTTAAGCAGTGAAAAACACGTACAATTTAGATATCATAATTCGTTAGCTACAAACTGCTAGTTGCACTTAGTGCTTCTTACTTTCCTAATTCATAGCATTTGTATCATAATGGTGCACGTTTTACTAGCATTATATCTCAACCATAGCTGCGTCCACTAGGCACAACCTGTCGGGGCAGTTTATCCGAGAGCCCTAACCCCATTCCTCCCACTTGAAGTCCAGGCTCTCAAAGGACAGAGAGCCTCGCTTCTAAAATCAGTGAGGTCTGGGAGGCTGAAGGCCCATTCGTTATTCATTCGTTAAATAGGGTTTAGATGGTGGCTAAACCTTAAACCGGATCCCTCGCTTTGGATTACCTTAAACGACAACATATACGGTACTTTATAGAAAATGTAACGCCACCTCTCAAGTGTTTAACGGGCCAGACTGTTATGAGTTCCCTCATAACTGGCTTTGAGTTAATTTTTTTTTCACTTGACCATTCAGAGCGTATGGTTGAGGGATTTTGTATAATCGGACCAGCGTCATTTTTACGGAAAAATGTTCAATACGTGGTTTAGATGACATATGGGGTGGGGCAGAACAGTAGATTGACTATAAGGAACAACTACCGGCTTTTCGTGGACTCCTATGCAAACCAAGGTTTCTCTCTAGTTAACAATATTGTGTCGTTTAAAAAAAAGTCGCTTGTAGCCATGTTTAACGTAAATCCCGCTTATAAAATCTTAGCACATCGAGGCTTCATGCACCTCATGCATATTAGTACGCAGCTGGGCGGTGATGGGTAAGGGTGAGGCATAGGGTCCCTCCCACACAGCGTCAACATTCCGACGTTACCATGCGAGCACGCGTTATTATATATATGCAGGTACCGCGGGGTGTTAAAACGTACTGTGATGGAACGTACTGGGATTTTGTGAGCTCTGTATTGTGGTTTAGCCAACCTATGCGACGTGGGGTGTTTGATCCGTACAATGGCGGAGGATTAGCACACCAATCGGACGATCTTCAAAGTTAAACGGAATTTTACCCCCTTTTATTGATCAAGTTACATCTAGACCTATGTGATTACTGATGGATCTATATTACATTAGTGTGTACAGCGGATTACAGCCGGTTGCATCTCGCAAATTAACAATCTCCATGGGTCAAGGGTTGACATGCATGCAGTCCGCGGGAAAAACCCAGCTTCGCCCCTACACAGTCGGTAAAATCCACGTATATATATATATGGAGATGCGCACGGGCGCCGTTCAATAACTAATCCCGGTGGTTCTAAACAAGCCCTAAGCTTTAATAACAGGATAGTCCTCTTTCCCTATCGATACACTTAGGGGCCACTGCATACCCGATTTAGGTTGGCAGAATTGCTCTTTAGGCACGCCACCTATTGGAATTGTTGCCCCAATTGAGAGGTAAATGCCGGTTAACTTGTGTGCACTAGAAACGTGCGCCCCTTTACGTAGTCAAAGCTCAGTTAAAGATGCGATTGCAGCAATCCTTGCCAACGATAGCTGGCTGTGGGAAAACAATGCGATAGCCCAGTCCAGCCATGAACGGTTTGTGGACGATGGCGACTTCATAGCCGTTGACGTGCGGATCACGCGGGTGGGCATAACTGCTGCCATCAACCGGTTTATAAAATTGTTTGATGGGCTAATTGGCCCCAGTTTAGAGAACCGGACGCGGGCGAAAGTCGCAATTGCCAGCATTTTGATGACGCTGAACCTCACGGAATCGTTGATTCTTGCGCCGGCAATGGCAGTCGCCTTTGCATTTAAGCGGCTGTGCATAATGCCCACGGCGCGCTCTGCATGCTTGCAGTTTTTGCAAGCCCACACCTATTTCACGCTTGCGTTGATCCGAAGCCCTGAGACGCGCGAGGCCGACATCTCGGAAGCTTGGCATCGCGCATTTGCATACAACAGCCCGGTGGCGTCGCGTTGATTATGTATTAGCTAGATCAATGCTTAGCCCGTCTGTGGCGCATTGAGAATTAGCTAGATCAATGCTTAGCCCGTCTGTGGCGCATTGAGTATTTATGTATTAGTTAGATTAGTGATTGCAACAGCCCGGTGGTGTCGCGTTATGTATTAGCTAGATCAATGCTTAGCCCGTCTGTGGCGCATTGAGTATTTATGTATTAGTTAGATTAGTGATTGCAACAGCCCGGTGGTGTCGCGTTATGTATTAGCTAGATCAATGCTTAGCCCGTCTGTGGCGCATTGAGTATTTATGTATTAGTTAGATTAGTGATTGCAACAGCCCGGTGGTGTCGCGTTATGTATTAGCTAGATCAATGCTAAGCCCGTCTGTGGCCCAATCAAATGGTACGCAAGTAAAAAAGAAAAAAAAATTTCATGTATGTTTATGCATATCACGTGTTATATATCACATGATCTTCAAACTGAAAAACTGCCGACCCTCAGCCACGGGATACGGCCCCTCAGCAAGTCTGCTCTGGCAAAAGCTGCAAGGTGTTGCGGCACCACAAACCCTTCGGTCCCCCCCCCACCGCATAAACGCTGTTAACCACTCGTCGTTATTTTTGTGGTTATTTCTTCACGATATAACCCAAATTTAAAAAAAATTACTGCAAATGGCCTTTGACGAAGTGAAATTTCTCGCGTCCTACCCGCAAGTAGCCCCCGCGTCTGCCGGCAAGGGCCACCCTGGCCACTTAACTGCTGACCAGCAGAAGTCCTTAGAGCTTTTCCGCGGCCTTGTGCACGCGCAAGGTTACAAAGAACGCACTGATGATGCGACGTTGCTGCGTTTTTTGCGGGCTCGCAAGTTTGATGTGGGAAAAGCACTCGAAATGTACGTCGAGTGCGAGAGATGGCGGGCCGAGTTCGGCACGAACACGATTTTGGACGATTTTGAGTACCCTGAACGCAACGAGGTGCAGCAAATGTACCCGAAATACTACTACAAAACCGATGTCGATGGAAGGCCCGTGTATTACGAGTACGTGGGCAAAGTGGACTACCACAAACTGCTGAAAATCACCACCAAAGAACGCATGATCCGCGAATTGGTGCGTGAATATGAGGCGTTTATTCGGTACCGCTTACCGGCGGCATCGCGGAAGGCAGGGTATCTAATTGAAACGAGTTGCACGGTTTTAGACCTTAAGGATGTTGGGCTGAGTGCCGCACGCAACGTGTATCCTTTCATTAGCGAAGCCGCGCACATCGGCCAGAATTATTACCCTGAAAGAATGGGGAAATTCTACATTGTGAACGCACCCTGGGGGTTTTCAGCGGTTTGGTCGATCATCAAGCGGTTTTTGGACCCGGCAACCTCGGAGAAAGTGCACATTCTCAACCACAAATACCAGGGTGAGCTGCTTAAGCAGATACCGGCCGAGAACCTGCCGATCGAGTTTGGGGGGAAGTCAAAAACGGAGGGGCCTATTTGGCTGTCGGATGATGGGCCCTGGCAGGACCCGCAGTACCAGGGTCCCGAGCGTGCGACGGATGCTTCGGCCGTCGAGGCCCGGCCGGGTCCCGTGTCAGGCACGGCCCCGAGCACGCACTCGCGGTTGTCCACGCACTCCACAAGGTCAACGAAGTCAACGAAGTCAACGGGTACAACGGGCACCACGGGAACGGCGGCAACCACGGGAACGGCGGCAACCACGGGAACGGCGGCAACCACGGGAACGGCGGCAACTTCCGGTACGCCCAATGCTGGGAGTTTGCAGCACAATGTTCCGATAAGTTCCGTGCTCGATACTGGGTTCAAGGACGCTCCGGCATCACAAATTTAGAGATGCCGATAGACTAGGATGTAATTCCCGGGTATACGCTAAATAAGTGCCGAGATATGGGTAAATGTATACACTAAGTGCCGAGCTATCCCGATTTGGGTATCCGCTAATCCTGATCTGGGTGTACGCTAAGAGAGAATCCCGATCTGGGTATCCGCTAATCCTGATCTGGGTATACGCTAAGAGAGAATCCCGATCTGGGTATCCGCTAATCCCGATCTGGGTATCCGCTAATCCTGATCTGGGTATACGCTAAGAGAGAATCCCGATCTGGGTATCCGCTAATCCCGATCTGGGTATCCGCTAATCCTGATCTGGGTATACGCTAAGAGAGAATCCCGATCTGGGTATACGCTAAGAGATAATCCCGATCTGGGTATACGCTAATCCTGATCTGGGTATACGCTGAGATATAATCCTTATCTGGGTACACGCTATATATAAATGAGCTATCCTGATCTAGGTAAACGCTAAGAGATTAGTGTCAAGCTATAGGCGATATCAGTCCTGATGGAGTGTATTATATGCTACGTGCCAAGCTATAGGGGAGTACTAATGTGTGTTATATGCTGCGTGCCAAGCTATGGGGGAGTACCAATGTGTGTTATATGCTGCGTGCCAAGCTATGGGGGAGTACCAATGTGTGTTATATGCTGCGTGCCGAGCGATAGGCGATATCAGTCCCGATGGAGTGTGTTTCATATGCTGCGTGCCAAGCTATGGGCGATATCAGTCCCGATGGAGTGTGTTTCATACGCTGCGTGCCAAGTGGTGGGTAGGCGTAGGTGGCGGGTACGTGTATAGCTTGTAACAGTCCCGATGGAATAAATAGCTCTAGCATGTGCTTTATATGTGCCAAGTTATGTGTGGTGTGGACTAGGTGGGTACTGCTAAGGTTAGTACGTAGGTGTTGGACGGCTGATTAGGTTGCAGGCCGATCTAGCTAGTATCATCTCAAAAGTCAACTTACTTGCCCTTGAAACGCAGTGCCTGGGTGTTCTTATATAGTATACGGTGTACACGGTGCACATACGATGTACATACGGTGCACACGGTGTATATATAGTGTGTACGGTGTGTATACTTGTACATACGGTGTACACAGTGTACACGGTGTATATATAATGTGTACGGTGTGTATACTTGTACATACGGTGTACACGGTGTACATACGTTATGTATATTGTGTGTTTATATATATAGTGTGTACGGTGGGTGTGATGGGGTGGCGTTTGACCGTATAGGGTGGCAGCCCGATATTTAGTGGCAACCACCTGCCAAGTACAGCCATGTCAACCTCGGCCCGCAAACGCCTGATGCGCGACTTCAAGCGCATGCAGCAGGACCCCACCGGTGGGATCTCGGCTGCACCATTACCCGATGATATTATGCGCTGGAACGCCGTTATTATCGGTCCGGAAAACACCCCCTTTGAGGACGGCACCTTTAAGCTCGTTATCCAGTTCGACGAGCAGTACCCCACAAAACCGCCGTCGGTAAGGTTCGTTTCGGACATGTTTCACCCGAATGTATATCATAGCGGCGAGCTGTGCCTCGACATTTTGCAGAACCGGTGGTCGCCGACATTTGACGTGTCCACCATTTTGAAAAGCATCCAGAGTCTTTTAAACGACCCGAACACGGCATCCCCGGCCAACGCGGAGGCCGCCAATATGTTCAAGGACCACAAATCGCAGTATGAGAGTAAAGTGCGGGAGGCGGTGGAGAAGAGCTGGCTGTAGTGTATAAACTAATGCATATAGAAAGGACGATGATATCGATGAGTATGGATGCATCGAGTGTGGTGCGTGGTTGCATGGGTGCATGGGTGCATCGAGTATGGACACATGAGTGCATGGGTGTGGATATATGGGTGTGGATATATGGATGGACGATGGATGATAAGCATGGACGAGCGTGGACGATGGACGATCAGCATGGACGAGTATGGATGCATGGACATGGATGCGTGGATGCGTGGATGTGGATGCATGGATGGATGCGTGGATGTGGATGCATGGGCAATGGATGTGGATGCATGGACAATGGATGCGTGGACGAGCATGGATGGACGAGCATGGATGGACGAACATGGACGAGCGTGGATGAGTGGATGCGTGGATGCATGGATGTGGATGCATGGATGCATGGATTAGCAGGGAATATAAGTAATTAGCATGGATGGAGTATGATAAGTTATATAGACGATAAACATGGATGAAGGAGTATAGATGCATGGATGTATTCACAAGCATGGATACATGGATGCATGGATGCGTGGATGCATGGACGAGCAGGGATGAGCAGGGAAGAGCAGGGATGAGACGGTCGATGAGCATGGACGAGCAGGGATGAGCATAAACGACGGACGATGAGCATGAATGACGGACGTTGAGCATGAACGATGGACAATGAGCATGAACGACGGACGATGAGTATGGACGAGCAGGGATGAGTATGAACGATGGACAATGAGCATGAACGACGGACAATGAGTATGGACGAGCAGGGATGAGCATGAACGATTGGAAGTAATTAGCATAGGCACAGCTTGCCTCTCATACTCGTCCATCATCAACACTAATGCTACTGTATATTTAGTGACCCGTTATGGCCCAACACAGATGAACGTGGTGTAGCGTTGAGCATGGAATCTGGACGAGAAGATTGGAAATATGGAAAATGAGCATGGAATATGGACGATGAGCATATACGAATCATCAGCATGGAGCGTGTGTGGACGATGAGCATGATGATGGAATATCATTGAGAAGTATGGACGATAGGCATGCAATACGAATGACTAGCATGGGATATGGGTGATATATGGATGTTAAACATGGAATATGCATGTGAGAATGGATGATTAGCGTATATGGACGATACGCATGGACGATCAGCGAATATGGATGATTAGCGTGGAGTATGGACGATATGCATGGTATGTGGATGATCAGCATGGACGATCAGCGAATATGGATGATTAGCGTGGAGTATGGACGTTGCACATGGTATATGGACGATATATGGACGATATGAATGGGTAATCAGCATGGATATGAACGAGAAGGACGACAACTATGAATTTGAACAGGAAGAAATATGGATGTTAAACGTGGAATATGCACGATATGGCGAGGCATGATGATTAGCATGGTTGATTAGCCTATATGTATTAGCATGGTTGAAAGATGGATGAAAAATTTACACAGCCCTACGGCAATCGCCGAGAAAGTTTATTTCAAGCATGCAGTTCGAAATTGTTGCTAAATGCTCTAAATCCAAAGCACGAGCCTCGGTTATGCGGCTCCCCCACGGCCCCGTTTCCACACCGGTGTTTATGCCCGTAGGCACGCAGGCCTCGCTAAAAGGTTTGACTCCGCAGCAGCTGCGCGATTTAAACTGTGAAATCTTTCTAAATAATACGTATCATTTGGGTTTGCGGCCCGGCCAAACAGTGCTCGACACTGTTGGTGGTGCACACGCTTTACAGGCATGGGATCGGAACATTCTCACCGATTCCGGTGGGTTTCAAATGGTTAGTTTGTTGAAATTGGCAACCATCACCGAGGAAGGTGTGGAATTCTTGAGCCCCCACGATAACTCGCCGATGCTGCTCACGCCCGAGCACAGCATGAGTCTGCAAAACAGTATTGGGTCGGACATTATCATGCAATTGGACGATGTCGTGCATACAATGACGCAGGGCCCCCGCATGGCCGAGGCGATGCACCGCAGTGTTCGGTGGCTCGATAGGTGCATTGCCGCCCACAAGAACCCCGCCACACAAAACCTGTTTGCCATTATTCAGGGCGGGTTGGACCTGGATCTACGACGGCAGTGTTGTTTAGAAATGGCTAAACGGAACACTCCCGGGATCGCCATTGGCGGGCTTAGCGGGGGCGAAGATAAGCGGCAATACTGTGCTGTGGTGTCGGCCTGCACGGATGTGTTACCTCAAAACAAGCCCCGCTACTGTATGGGCGTTGGGTACGCTGACGATCTTGTGGTTTCCGTGGCATTGGGCGCGGATATGTTTGATTGTGTGTACCCGACGCGCACTGCCCGGTTTGGTACTGCGCTCACTCGGTTCGGAGTGCTAAACTTGCGACATGCCAAGTTCCGTAATGATTCTAGACCCATCGAACCGGGATGTGCATGTCCCGTGTGTTCAGGCACTCACCAGGTATCGCGCGCGTACCTCCATTTAGCAGTGACGCGCGACACGGTGCCGGCACATTTGCTAACTCTGCACAACACGCACTACCAACTGCATCTAATGCGTACGATGCGTCAAAGTATAATAGACGACGAATTTGAACAGTTTGTGCAGCAGTATTTCCGCAATAAGTATGGTGATGAGTATCCTGCATGGGCGGTTGAGGCCTTGGCATCGGTCAACATCCATATAAAGTCGTAAATATGTTCCGTCAACATCCAAAACAATAGAGACTTACAGCCTCAGCTGCCTTCAGCTTCAGCTGCCTTCAGCCTCAGCTGCCTTCGGCCTTAGCTGCCTTCAGCTTCAGCTGCCTTCAGCCTTAGCTGCCTTCTCAGCTGCCTTCAGCCTCAGCTGCCTTCAGCCTCAGCTGCCTTCGGCCTTAGCTGCCTTCGGCCTCCGTTAACATTTAATAAGATCCGTTAACATAAGATAATTGCCTCACTTCGGCCTCCGTGAATAAGATCCGTTAACATAAAATATGTACATACTCCGTTACAGCCTCAGCTGCCTCACCTCGGCCTCGGCCCCCTTTGCACTCTGCTCCAGCTCGGCAAACACCGACAAAATATGCTCGGCCTGCCTTAAGTGCTGGGCGTATGCATCGCGCTGCCGCGTGCGCGTCTCCAGTTTAGACTGGAACGCCGACCGTACATCCTGGGCCGGGTACCTCAGTACTTTGCGCGCCTCCCCCCCGATCCGTGTGGCGTTGCTGCGCACGTACCCCATCTCGTCCAGCTCAAAAGCGATCTTCCGGGCCAGCCGGCGGGGGATCGAGCGCGGCAGCTCGTAAATGACCCATGCTCCGAGGCCTAAAACGCCGACAATTGCCAATGGAAGGGCCAATTGTCGCGGCCCGCCAATGAACGCCAACCCTTTAGCCAACGGTGCCACCGGAGACCATGCCGACGAGGCAGTGTTGACAACAGCCGTTAGTGCTGACACCGTTGTTAATGCCGTGGCAACGCTGCCGAGTGATGACGACGTTTGTGCAGCGCTGACTAGTGCGGATTTGGACGAATTGAGCACGGGCATCGGTCTTTCCAGCAGCCCGCTGATATCGAACAAATCGAGAATGCCGTACTCGGCCGTGATGTGCCTGCTCAGGTTATCGCGGCGCCGGCTGAACATTGCCGACTTTTGGAACACTTTTTCAAAGGCTGGAATGTCGCCGACGTGTAGAATACCGACTTGCTTGATAGCCTGCACTGCCTTCGCCGTGGCTTCGCGTGCATCGTTCTCACACTGCGCTACACTGTCGAGCACGCGCTGTACCAGCGCCTCGCGTGTCTGGGAGGCATAGCCAAACACCCGCCACAGCCCAGGCCAGGAAATCAGCGGCTCCTCGCCAATTAGCCCCACGGCCAAATTGAGTTTTTCCTCGGTGTCGGTTTGCAGTTTCGTGCACAGCCGCTCAGTATCGCGCTCGAGCTGCTCGCTCACTTTAGCGTATTCGGACATCGACGTGTCGATTAAAGGAACGATCTCATCCAATTGTTTAATCAATTCGCTCTGTTCGTGTAAAGCAACCCTGCGGTTTTCCCGGGCCAAAACGGCAAGGTCAGTTAGTAAATTGATGAGGAATGTGCGTGCCGGTGCTAGCTTTGAGGCGCTGCGTTTGTTCAGCAGGAAATGCCGTAAAGAAGCTTCTAAAGCAGAAGGGTCGCCATTTCCATTGCCATTGCCATTGTCATTGCCATTGCCATTGTCATTGCCATTGCCATTGCCATTCCCGGGTTCTGGAGGGTTGTCAGGGTTGTTGATGTAGGGACTGTCGATGAAATGCACAAAATCAGAGGCGCCTTTAAACGTTTCTGGGGCCAATTCGGCGATCTGGCTGAGCACGCGGTTACGGCAGCGTTCTTTGTCGCGGATGCGGTCGAAATTGTTCACGGCAATAAACAGCAGCGACTTCTCGCGCGCGGCATCCGAAACAAACTCTTTTGCGCTCTGCGTGAAATGGTTTTCGGCACTCACCACAAATATCACTAAATCGATTTCCTCCTGCCGGCCGAACAGCTCGGTGGTGGTGACTTCGCTGACGTTGAGGCCGGGAGCGTCAATAAGGCAGATATCGACCACGCCGTTCGCCAGCAACGATTCGTTGGGTTCGCGGGGGTCTTTAACGTACACCATAAGCAGCTTGTACTTGTCGGATTGGTGCACCAACTCGGGCAGTTCCTCAATGCTCAGCCGGTCATAAGTTTGCCGGTCGTTAATGTCGTACACGCCCGGAGCAGTGAACCCGGTGTATCCGCCAAGCAAAAGGTCGGAGGCCACTGTTTCACCTACCGAGCTTCCCGCTACCGTGCTTCCCACACTGGTGGTGTTCCCCGCATTGTTTGTGTTCCCGGCATTGTTTGTGCTTCCCACATTGTTTGTGCTTCCCACATTGTTTGTGCTTCCCACATTGTTTGTGCTTCCCACATTGTTTGTGTTCCCCGCATTGTTTGTGCTTCCCACACTGGTTGAGCTTCCCACACTGGTTGAGCTTCCCACACTGGTTGAGCTCCTCCCACCGGTTGAGCCCGCATTGGTTGAGCTCCTCCCACCAGTTGTGCTCCCCGCATTGGTTGTGCTTTTCGCTGGCACATTAGTTAGATGCACAGCATGCACTTCCTCGATCCCCCCGTTCTTCTCTGAATCCACAACCTCGCAGAACACGTCTGTGCACGGCTGCTGGTCCACGGGCAAGATTCGCCGCCGCAAAAGCATGTTGCAAAGGCTGGATTTGCCCGAATTGAGGTCGCCAGTCACCAACACCCGCGAAATCGAGTCGGCTAAACGGCCCTGTAAGCGCTGCGTGTGGCGTAAAACCTGCCGGACGCGCGATTCAACCACGTCGGGGGCTAACCCGGCACTGCCGAGGCTGCTGGACCCGAGTTTCACTTCCATGTGGAGCACGCTTAACCCCGTTTCCGGCACATTGAGCGGAGCTTCGCGGTTTAAATCGATGAGATCCCGCAGCATATCCGCGGTTCGCAGCAAATGTTGCTCCAGTTTCGCCCGGTTCGACTGGAATTGCAGCTGCAGCGTCTGGGCATCGATCTCGGCTTTAGAGCCGGCAGAGAACGTGCGGTGGCGCATACCGTCCCCGTAGGGAGAGTTGATTATCGAGAGCACACCATCAACCGCAATTGCGTCGGGTTTGAGCGGTTCTGGCTTGTTTTTAAGGCCGTCTTTTTCATCACTGTCGTTTGCCATCGGTTATTTGTGGGGCACCTCGCCCTCGCCCTTACCTTTACCCTCACCAGATCCGGAGTCGTTGCGGTCCGGTAATTATATACGCATAAATGTATACGCATAAAATATACGATAAATATCTGATAGAATAAGTTGCACGCGTTTTGTTTTATAAGTTTTTTATGTTGTGGGCACGGACGATGAAACACCCATATAAAACACACAAGATGTACAAATTCGCATAAATATACGATAAATATCTGATAAAATAAGTTGCACGCATTTTGTTTTATAAGTTTATAGAATTTGTTGTGGGCACGGACGATGGCGACGCGCGTGGCTATTGTTGATACTGAGTTGGACGTGCTCGAACTGCATAACTGGGCTAAACACCCTTTGGCGGGGGCCGTTATTATGTTCAGCGGGATTACGCGCGACAATGTTGACGGCCAGCATGTCGCGTTGCTCGCGTACGACTGTTATAAGCCTAGAGCACTTAAAACACTGCAAACTATAGCTGAAGCAGCCGCCCGCCGGCCAGGAATTATGAAAGTGGCCGTGGTGCACCGGATCGGCGAGGTTCCTATTAGCAGCGAGTCCATTGCGATTGTGGTTTCTGCTGCCCACCGCCACGAGGGCTGGTCTGCTGCCGAATGGGTGCTTGAACAGGTGAAAAACTCACTGGAAATTTGGAAACGCGAGGTGTTTACTGATGGTTCTGGCAGGTACGTTGAAGGTAAGCCTTTGACTTACACCCAATAGCCAACACCGCTAGCACCGAATATCAGCCAATTGACTGCTAAGTAGCATGGCCCCGAATACATACGCTGCCTAACAAGTTAAGTTCATAGCACCTACGAAGCCTAACAAGTTAAGTTCATAGCACCTACGAAGCCTAGCAAGCTAATTTATAGCACCTACGATGCCTAACAAGCTAATTTATAGCACCTACGAAGCCTAACAAGCTAATTCATAGCACCTACGAAGCCTAGCAAGCTAATTTATAGCACCTACGATGCCTAACAAGCTAATTTATAGCACCTACGAAGCCTAACAAGCTAATTCATAGCACCTACGAAGCCTAGCAAGCTAATTTATAGCACCTACGATGCCTAACAAGCTAATTTATAGCACCTACGAAGCCTAACAAGCTAATTCATAGCACCTACGAAGCCTAGCAAGCTAATTTATAGCACCGACTACATACGAAGCCTAACAGTACGGCTAAGTAGCATAGTACATACGAAGCCTAACAGAACGGCTAAGTTTATAGCACCGACTACATATAGAGCCTTCAATACAGCTAAGTACTACTTGCATAGCACCGAATGGCACACAATGCCAACTAACAATACGGCTAAGCTCATAGCACCGACTATATACGAAGCCTAACAGTACGGCTAAGTAGCATAGTACATACGAAGCCTAACAGAACGGCTAAGTTTATAGCACCGACTACATACAGAGTCTTCAATAGTACAGCTAGTATTTACCTAGCATGTTACTGGTCAGTACGTTGCCGGGTGCCTTTAACTAGCTATGTTTACACGCCTTGTACTGATCAGTGCATGCACCCAATTAACAATACAACTAATTAATATTTACATAGCACCTAAGGTGCATTTTAGAGCCAGCTGTGCCTTCGTCATAGCACCTAGGGTCTTTAGAACCAGCTGTGCCTTCGTCATAGCACCTAGGATCTTTAGAACCAGCTGTGCCTTCGTCATAGCACCTAGGGTCTTTAGAACCAGCTATGCCTTCGTCATAGCACCTAGGATCTTTAGAACCAGCTATGCCTTCGTCATAGCACCTAGGATCTTTAGAACCAGCTTAGGTATTCGCATAGCACCTACGATGCCATTTAGAACCAGTCATTCCTTGCAATATGTTTAGAGCCATCTAAGAGGTGTTCGCCAGGACGGTTGGAATCTAAAAGGTGTGGCGGTTAGAAAAAGGTGGGGTGGTTAGAAAGAGGTGGGGCGATTAGAATCTAAGAGATGGAGCGGTTAGAATCTAAGAGGTGGAGCGGTTAAGAGGTGTTCGCATAACACATACGGTGCTATTTAGAACCATCCGTGCGCCTCCTTATAGGTATTCGCATGCTCGTGCACCTTCGTAACAAACGCCACATACTGCGGCGAGTCGCCCGCCAGATCCTCGACCATTAGCTGCCGCACATAGTACTCCGCGCCATCCATCCCCTGGCGAACAATCTGTAACGGCAGCCAGTTCGCACCAACGTGTTGAGCCAGCCTGCAGCACAGATCGCGGGCTGCCCCGCTCAGCTCAGTGTCTAATACAGGCAACTCGTCCAAATACGGACTAATTTCTGCTAAATCCGCAACTCCAAACAAATCAGTGAGCAGATCGGGGGACACAGCACTGCTCAGCCACAAGTACAGCTGCTCGCCGTCCAAAATAAGGTGGGCCTGGCTGCCCAACAGCAAGTCCGGGTACCGCGCACGGACTCCAGAGCCCAATGGCAAGTCTATGCGGTACTCAACCACATCGTGGATGCGCGGGTACAAAGCCAACGCCAATTGGTCGGCCGTCGCACACGACAGCCACACCGCACTGGCCACACGCGCATCCACGCTGTACCCTCTGCCGCCTAATGCCACGGTTTTGGTTAGAGCTAATCCCATCATTATCAGCTGCCTCAAATTGACGGGCATCAGCAACTGCGACTGCGGCATGCCCTGGCCAGCGTACAGCCGTGCAGCACCGAAAATGTCCATCACTTTTTTACAAACGGCATCGCGCAAATCTGTTGAGGAATGGTCGGGCAATTGCGCCAGAGCCTGCCGCGTTAGCACTGCCAACACTACATCAATATCGACGAATTTCAACAAACTCTTCATGTTCGTGGCGATCCCGGTCAGCAGATTGAACACGCGCACGCGGCGCGCACCGTTTGGCGTCGCATACATGACGGCAGCCTGGAAGTGGGCGTCCAGTTTCGGATCGAGTTTTTCATCGTACGTGAGCTCGGCCAGAACTGTCGTGTGCGAGTCCATGTACATTGCTTGGGAGGCCTCTGAGGATGAGTTTAAAGTGGAACTGCCCGGTTTGATCTGCGCGTACTCTTTGATCACGCGCACTTGTAACCCATTCGAGCACCTGAACCGTAAATTGGCCGCTCGCGCTTGTGGAGCAAGCACGGTCTGCTCGAAATCACTGATAACTCGTCGGGCATCCCGCTTGAAATGGAACCGCGGGTAATGGTGCAGCCTACCGCCGGTTTGCTGCGTCAGTACCGCGAAATTCGCCAAATCAATATGATGCGAATTAGGGATCGCAAACAGATCGATTGCCGTGCCTGACGTCGCTGCCCTGGCAGCTAGTTGTGTATAGAATTTCGACGTCGGCATGAAAAGCTCATGCGGAACCGGTGTGTGCGGGTTCGACGTGCCGGAAATGTCTCTCGGCACCAATGCTGAGGGGCCCACAGCGGGGAGAGTGCCCATAAACACGGAAATGCGCCCACCTTCACCTACACAGTCGATAGCAGTCGCAATGGCCGAGCCTAAACACGAGGCACGCCCGCTGATCTCGGTAAACAGTGTCGGCAGTTTATTTAGCACCTGCTCAATTGCCACACGATCTTTATAGAACACATCGGGGGGCACCGGCACCGCACCCTTCGCAACTGCATCCACAGAATCCACCGTACCGACAACTTGATCCAGTTCCGGGTACACAAGCATTTGCACGTCATCGCCCATTTGCCGGAAGTACGTGACGTTTGTGTCGAACACCATTATAGCCACTTCCTCCACGGGGTCTAAATACTGCAGGGATTCACGCACGCATGCGGCAAACAGTGTTAGGACATCACGCTGCACAAAGTCGTGTGAACACTCACAGCAGAACACACGGCGTAGCGGCCGCATGCTTTCTCCGTACACATTTTTGCCTTTTAGAGCCTCAGTTTTGCTTTCTGTTTCGCCTTGGGGCTTCACGACTTCAAAATCGTACGTGCCATACGCCAGTTCGGGCCTTTCATTCCAATCAACCCGCCGTCCTTCCGGAGTTAATGGCTGGAAATACGATTCGGGCGTTCTGTTCACGAAATTGCACAGATTACACACGAATTTGTCGCCGTTCATGACAAACCGCATGGAAGGGTTCATGTACGCTCGGCACCTTACGCATCTCGGAGGCATGTCCGTGCCATCAAACTGCGTGAAATCAGCCAACGGAACTTCCTCTAAAGCAAAGGGGCGTAAATAAAGGGCCAGGGGGAGTTGTGAAGACATCTTTAGTTTGGCAGTGAAGGGCACATTATACATTGACGCGCGAAACACGTCGGGACCGCTAACACCTTCGTCAATAACAGCATATTGACAGTCTGCGGGCGGCGGGCAGGCGTCCTGGAACGTGCGGAACACGCCGTTGTTGCCTTCTAAGCATGCAGCTTCAGCAAGCTCCCGTTCGCCGGGGATTTCCGGCACGGGCTCGCGCGCATGGCCGCCAATACTTAGCGTGCTGGGCAGCTGAAACGCTGAGTTTCGGGGCTGTACAGTTTGTGGTTGCCGAGTTGGAGCTGCTCGCAACTGTGCCAATCGTTGATTGATTTCGGCCATTTCGGGTAATTCAACATGGTCTAAATCGTCTTCATCGTCAATTAGGGCCCCCTGCCGGTCTGTTTCTGCTGGCGGCGAGCCCGCAAATTGGTGGTACGCGTGCCGGTTACGCCGTTGTCCCATGTACGTGCTGGCGATATGACATAATTAGCCCGGCCATTACAGGGACAGCGGGAAACGGTGGCACAGATAAACAATTAATAAATAAATAATACATAAACAATACACAGTATACTTATAAAGTGGAAACAAACTTAGTGGGAATCACTTATATGGTGAATGGGTCTAATAGTGGCAGTACTGGGTCTTTGAACCATATGTAGAATTCTAACTGTAGTATATAACAACAGTTTATAACGGTAGTTTATAACGATAGTTTAACAGTTTATAACGGTGGTTTATAACTGTGGTTTAACAGTTTATAACGGTAGTTTATAACGGTAGTTTATAACAACAGTTTATAACAGTAGTTTATAACGGTAGCTTATAACGGTAGTTTATAACGGTAGTTTAACAACAGTTTATAACAGTAGTTTATAACAGTAATTTAACAACAGTTCATAACAGTAGTTCATAACAACAGTTCATAACAACAGTTCATAACAACAGTTCATAACAACAGTTCATAACAACAGTTCATAACAGTAGTTCATTGTGCCGCTAATACGAGTAATCACTAGCTCAAGTACCAAGCCTTGGCCAAGGCCAGAATGAATGTCCGAGGTTATTGCTTGCAAAGCCGTACGAGCATCCAATTGGTTTCCTTGAGCACGCTTCGCATAACTTCGTATACATCGCGACCCTCACTTGATTCAGCTTTACAACAATAGCCTAATATATAGTAGATGCTCATATATACGTCAATAGCGCGTGCCGTGGCTACAACGACAAGGGCTTTCCTAGCTTATCACACTCACTTCCGCAACATACGTAGTAAATCATCAAAACATCAATGCTAAATTAATTCTAAAGCGGGCCACCTTCTATATGGCCCTCCTAGCCTACATAGCCCTACAAGCCTACACGTCCCCTTCTAATAGTCCTACATGGCCCTACAAGCCTACATAGCCTACATTACCCCTTTCAATGGTTCAACATGGCCCTACAAGCCTACATAGCCTACATGGCCCCTTGTAATAGTCCTACATGGCCTTACAAGCCTACATAGCCCTACAAGCCTACATAGCCCTACAAGCCTACATAGCCCTACAAGCCTACATAGCCTACGAGCCTACATCCGTGTCATGGCTGCCCAATACTTCGCTATCGAGCTGATTCGCGTGCACATGGCACATGAAGCTGCAATGCCTTGACAACACTAAGAATCCTGCAATCAGTGTACTCCCAATGGTCATGGCGACATAGCCCCTTCTACATAGCCTCTGTGCATAGCCTTATCCACAACCCACATCTTACATAGCCCTAGCCTCTTCACAACCCTCATCTTGCATAGCCCTAGCCTCTCCCCACAGCCCTCATCACTAGCCCAACCCTCATCACTAGCCCTCAACCCTCATCACTATATAGCCCTTCTCTACATAACCTCTACATAACCTCTACATAGCCCCCACGTAGCCTCTTAAACATATGTAAATAACAAGTAACATCTTTCTAGGGCAATTATTTATTAATGTAGCACGATGGTATTTGCTGGTGTACTGGTGTGAGTGCTTAAGACGCGTCGTTCATTAGGGCGCGGGTTTCATAACGACGTGCATGGGAGTCACCGGGCTGTTGAAACTCGTACAACCGTACTCAGAAACACGGTCAGTCTCGCATTACCGCAATAAAACGCTGGCTGTAGATGCGTACTCGTGGCTACACCGTGCCGCCGTGTGCTGCGCCGAGGAACTGATTGCCGGAGGGCACCCGCCAAGGTTACTGCAGAGTATCGACAACCGCGTGCGCGTTTACGAGCAACACGGCGTGCAACTGTATTTCGTGTTCGATGGCGCGCCCCTTGCCATGAAAGAGCGCATCGAACAGCAGCGCCGGCGCGCGCGCAACGACGCGCGCACAGCAACGCCCGCGACGCGCACGCCGAGCCAGCGCGCGCGCGGCGTCGAAATCTTGGCCGACCATGCCGCCATGCTCATTGCCTACCTCAAAACGCGCGGGATCCGGTTTATTGTGGCGCCTTATGAAGCTGATGCGCAAATGGTGTATTTGGAAACGCAAGGCCTCGTGGACGCCATTTTAAGCGAAGACAGCGATTTGCTCGTGTTTGGCGCGCAGTGTTTGCTCACGAAATCCGATGCGCGCACGGGCCAGTGCGTAGAAATCCGGGCACAAACATTACCGCCGCATCTAGCCAGTTTAGCTCATCTCCGAGCGCTCGCCATCGTTGCCGGGTGCGATTATTCCCCCGGCGTGCCCGGTTTGGGGCCCATAAAGGCACTCAAACTGGCCCAAATTAACAACGGCGACCTTTCCGAAGTGTGCCGGAGTGTCGAAAGGCTGCGAAACACCACTAATTTCACTGCTCAGGCCGAATGTGCTTCCGCAGCCTTCCAATTCCAGCGCGTTTGGGACCCGCGAAAGTGCATTTTAACTTACTTGAACGTGCCAGATGAAGTGCCTAGCCATTTATTGAGCGATTCCGTTGTGGGGGCACTTCTACCGCGGCCAATTGCCCATCGGTTAGCACTGGGCAAAATCGATCCGCATAATTTCGAAAGAGAGCTGGTTGTTGCTCCACAAATTGCGACATTTGTGGCGAAATTCCGGCCATTTGTGGTTACAAAGCCTGCTAAATTAGAAACCCCGGCTGGTTTAACGCGCGAGATTGACCGCCGCTTGCAGTTGACGAATGCTAGAGGTGTATCGCCTTATTTTCAATCAATCCAATCAGTTAATGTGCAATCAAATGTTCATTCAGTTAATGTGCAGTCGAATGTTCAATCAGTTAATGTACAGTCGAATGTTCAATCAGTTAATGTCCAATCGAATGTTCAATCAGTTAATGTGCAGTCGAATGTTCAATCAGTTAATGTCCAATCGAATGTTCAATCAGTTAATGTGCAGTCGAATGTTCAATCAGTTAATGTCCAATCAAATGTTCAATCAGTTAATGTGCAGTCGAATGTTCAACCAGTTACTCTATCAGTTGGTGTCCGATCGAATGTTCAATCCACACGCAATGTGCAGAATGTCCTAACTACACGCAATGTGCAGTCCAATGTCCAATCGACTTGTAATGTGACACTTAACGAACAATCGATTGAGCAATCAATCGAGCGGGGTATTTTAGAGCGGCCTGCTTCTTCGTGTGGTGTAGAGGGCATTGTAGGGGGGCCCCGCAATGCCTATGAAGAAAAAGAGAACCTGATGTGGAAACGGAAACGCTCACCGAGCGATACAGACACGCCACGTGCGTTCGGTCCTAGGCTAAGTAACAAGCCCATTAGGGGCATGTTCGATAGGTTCGCATTTGAAGGTTCTCGGTGAATATCATGACCCGCCTGCGTCCATAGTTGATGATTCGAGTTTCATACTTCTTGTTTCTAGGTAATTACAGAACGGAGGTCTCTGCTTAAAGGATAGCTCTAGGTAGTTACAGAACGGAGGTCTCTGCTTAAAGGATACTTCTAGGTAATTACAGAACGGAG
>JAJMBI010000126.1:0-29408 GCA_030572815.1 Starmerella asiatica | reverse complement strand
CGAGTTCGACCCATTTTTGCCAGTCATATAGCCCATGTAGCCAGCTATATACCAGGCATTCCGTGTAGAATTATAGTGCCATAACAATCTAACAGATTAAGGGAATCCATCTGTTTCGAAAAGCAGCAAGTCAAGTAGCGGGGCGAGGTCGTCGTAGAAAGAAGTCAGGTGAACATTATGTGAGGTCACACGCACAGGGGTATACTGCTCGAAATAATGAACACCCCCGACTAGAAGATTTCTAAGCACCCATACGTCTAGTCATGGGCCATACAACCAGCTACACGTAGAATTTCATATGGGCCGAGTTCGACCCATGTTTGCCAGTCATGTAGCCCATATAGCTAGCTATATACCAGACATTGCGTGATAGTTTGATGAGAACATAGATCAATTGGCTAAATGACCGAGCAAATCGTGTTTTATATCCGAATGCACTGATAGTATCTAACAGGTTGGCAGAACTCAAGGCCCAAATCCCGCCCCACTCCAACCACCCATGCCGGACGTCCCTACCCTTTCCAAGGCAGTCGGGGCAGTTTGGCTCGGCACACCTAATAAACAGCCCCCGAGGTCAGGCAGGCTGAGAGCTGTACACAACCAACTTAGCATGTTACCAAATACATTATATAGTCCCCACGTAGCATGGGTGATGTGTTGACCATATCAGGTACAATAGCCCACCCTTAATTAACTCACAACTAAGTTCAAAAACTATAATGTTTACCGGGATTGTGGAAGCCATCGGCACCGTCACAGCAGCTGAGCCGTATGATGCCTCCGAAAGCGGTGGCCACGGCTACTCTTTAACGATTGGCGACGCCGCAGACGTGCTCGGTGACTGCCACTTGGGTGACAGCATTTGTGTGAGCGGGGTGTGCCTCACCGTTACTGAATTCAGTGCCAATGAGTTCAAGGTCGGAATTGCCCCCGAAACTCTGGAGCGGACGTACTTAGGCAGCCTGAAAGTCGGCGACAAAGTCAATTTGGAACGAGCTGTTTCGGCACACACGCGTATGGGCGGCCACGTCGTTCAGGGCCACGTTGATACTGTTGCCGAGATTGTGAAGCGTGAAAGCGACGAGAACAGCGTTAGGCTGACGTTCCGCCCCAGGGGTGACCCTGAAGAGACGTTGCAGTACATTGTTGAGAAAGGCTTTATTGCGCTTGACGGCACGTCATTAACAGTGACTGAGGTCACAGACACGACCTTCTCGGTGATGCTTATTGCCTACACTCAACAGAAGGTCGTGCTGGGCGCTAAGCAAGTAGGGGATCTCGTGAATGTCGAGGTTGATTTCACGGGCAAGCTTGTAGCCAAAATGGTGCAAAAGCAGCTACAGCGCCAGGTATCTAAAGTAACTGCACATTAAATAGAGTCTATATTGCTATGGCCGGTCAAATACTAAACAGACACCGTCATCACCGGCACTAATTATGCGCGCGCCGTTGTTCTGCACGGCGAACCCCAGCACACCCTCGGAGTGACCCAGACACTCATACACGAGCTCGCCGGCCATTGCATCGTATTGCGAGAGGGTGCCGTCCATTCCGGCCACAATAAGCACCGTGGAATTAGGAACGAATTCGAGGCGCGTGACGGCATCCTCCAATTGGAAGGCGGCACGCGGGCGCAGCGTTGACGAGTTCCAAATGGTGACAATGCCGTCAACATTCCCGGTTGCCAGCAACCCAGATTTGGACGACCACGCCAACCCTTCAATGCTACGACCATCTTCTTCTTCCTGTTTATCCTCGCCAACATCGTTTTCAGGCTTGTCGGCCCCGGGGACCTCAATTGTATGCATCACCGTGCCATCAGCTACTTTGACGAGGGCCACTACCCCATCCACGGATCCAATGGCAACAGATCTGCCCGATGGTGATAATGAAATACTGACCCACGGGTGAATACCTTTGAACTGCTGGGCACCCAGTGTATAAACAGTTTGCTTTGTGGTATTATAAACATCCCAAAGAATCAGGGAGCCATCCTCGCTCGCACTTAGCAATTGCAGGCCCGCATCTTGCGGGGTATGAGCAAACACCACACCGGTAACCGGCGCACTGTGGGCCACTAACACGGCCTCAGTCACCAACTTGTCGTCAACGATGGCAAACACCCAGATCGCGCCGTCGGCAGCGCAGGCTGCCAAGATCGGCTGGGAAGGGTGGATGACAATTGTTATAATCTCGTCCATATCCGCCACTGTGTCTACCAGCTTCCATTTCTCGCCAGTCTTGTTGCATTTATACAGCATTAGCTGCCCGCTCATGTCTCCCAACACCAAATGAAACCCATCTTTCGTGAACCCGCCGGCAACCACTGATTCCTTCGCATCACTCAATTTAGCAACAACCGTCGGAGGAGTATGCTTCGTTGTCCACAAGTATGCCAAATCGTCACCGCCGCCACTAACAACGAGGGGCAGCACCGGGTGGCTTGCAACTAAGTAGACCGAGTCGGTGTGGGCATCGAAGTACGTTGTGGAATTGTTTCGCATATCGATTTCCTCGTGCATATCGGCATCTTCCATTTCAGACTGCTCCAATTCAACGTTTGCCAGGGCATTCTCCTCTACAACCTCGGCAATGTCTCCGTTGTCGACAAACTCGTCCCCGCTCATGTTTGAAAAAAAATATACCCTAAGCCCTGCACATGCAGGTGCCATTTGTAGGCCATACATATATTTATACTATATATATATATATGTATTTTTTTTTTAAGCCCGCTCCAATTGTTTATTCGTTTACTGCCTAGGATAATGGTTTCGCGCAAAGAACCGCGATCGGTGGAGCTCGGGCTGGTAAATTGACACGGTGCCGGCATCTTTGTTCACTCGTTCGTAGGCCTGTGACACCTGCTCAGCAGTTTCAAAGAAAACGAAGGCGACCATTGATTTGCTGTTGCTATTGGGTTTTGCCGTTGGCTTAACAACCACTGTCGGGTTTAACGCACGGTCCTGCTCGTGAAGGAAGCTGAGTATTTCCTCCTTCGGCCGCTCGCCATTTTTGAACCACAAAGCATGCTGCTCGAGCTCACCTTCGTTTTTACGCCATTCCCGTTCGCGCTCTTTCTTCTTCTCCTTCTTCCGGCGCTTCCTTTCCTCAGCAGCCGCAGCCGCAGCGGCAGCAGCAGCTGCATCCGATCCGCTAACCTGAGCTGAAGAAGGAGCCTGAGATGTTGCTGGTGCTGAGGCCGCAGCTGCAGCCGGAGTCGGGCCTGCACTGCCATTACTGCCATTCACGGGCAACGGTGACCTTGTCCTACTTTTAACTTCCGGTGATGCACTGCGCTTCCCATCGCTCATTTCCGAGGCTGCCCTCGCCGGCGTGGTTGCCCTGGATACAACCCGGTTAGCGAAGTCAAACCCAGTGCAGGATGCCTGGGCACTGACTTGGCCATCGTTCACCGCGAGCGTCAACGCTCCACAGTCTATGTCAGTAAGATTAAAGTGCCACAAGTTTGTTGACGCTTGCTGAATGAGCTCAGCCACGGCCTCGCTCGGCTCATTAGTTAAAAGGGCAATAGTTGACTGCACGAGTTCGCAATGGTTCGCTGCTGCATCAAGAGCCCGCGGTTTCACAGTGGCCCACAGTTCTTGTAACCGTTCGCGTGCCTGTTTAAACTGGGGTTCTAGCTCACCGTTCCCTGCAGTATGGCTGCTAAAGCTCGATAAGTATGCCAGGTGCACGCTACTGCTCATCACGAAGTCAGCACGAAGTAGAATTGCCAAATAATGCAGCAATGGCGCTAAACTAGGCGCCGAATAGCTGCAAAACACGCGGATTTCGCGCTCATTAAACGTCTGCTTCACGGTGTTGCACAGCTCGCCAATCTGCCAAATCGTTGACCACGTTTTATCGTTTGCATCCGCAGTTTTACGGCCCGCACCGGAATTGAACAGCTGAGTTTCTTCAAACGCTCCAGGCAAACCAATCAGCCGCAAATGCGTGTTTTTAATCAGCGGGGCGTGCCGCTCATCTACCAATTCGAGGTTCGGAACATGGTACTTGCCGAGTCGCAGCTTGCTAACCACTAACTGATCCTCATTGTCACCGGGGATAACATAAACGGGCACTAAAAATCGGTGCATTTCCGCTAAAAACAGTGCCAACTCGCTGAGCTGACTTCCCACGGATTCCCGCAACTGTTGAGCGTCAAGGAGATGAAACTGGTTGCCTTTAACCACTCGAGAGTTGTTTGCGACCTGCGCCAGCATCTGGGGGGACATACTCAACGCGCTTTCGCCGTCATACAGCCCGAACGACCCAACATGGACGACGGCGTCGGCTTTGTGCGTGCGCACCAACGAGTTAATTTGCAGCAGAGCACCCCGTGCCTCGGCCAAAAACAGCACCCGTACGCCGCTCGACTCTACTAAGCGCGCCTTCATTTTGTGGGTTGCGCTGAGGTGTATATGGGTCGCCCCTGGTGTTGAACCACTCAGTATTTTGAGATGCCTAACCCTAACAATTACATGAGGGGGGAAGGCCAGTTAGCGGTTAAAATAATTTATGTCAGGGGTTAATGGAGATAAAGGTGATTTTCGCAGGTTAACGCAGGTTAACGCAGGTTGATGTGTAGGGTGTAGCGGCATGCTACGGCGGTGCTGCCGGGCGTGTGTCTAGCACGAAGTATATCAGCAGGTAAGTGCGGCACGAACAGAGCAGACACTTGCCCTTCCAATTTTTTTGAAGTCAATTCAATAAGCACTTCTTTGTTGCAACGGTTAAGCCGCATCTAGCCAGTTGAACTGTTGGCAATTGGGGTGCCTTCCTGCATGCCTGCATGTGCCTAGGGTCAGGTCCAAAGTGAAATTTATATTGATCCGGTTAACGCATGTCCGAGTCCGTTTTGCTAACGACAAACGGTTTGTCGCTCAAATTCGACAATGAAAAAAAACAGAACCAATTTGAGCTCGGCGTGGCGTGCGCGGTGTTTCTGTGGGAGGATCTAGCCACTGCGGTCGCGAGCGGATGGGGCGGTCCCGAATCGGCTGAGAAGCGCGAGTGGCTGGCCGGAGCTGTTGTCGATTTGTTCGACGCTCAAGAGGTCGCCACTGAGGATGTGGAGTATCGGCTGCTGGCAGCAATGATCGACGAGTTTGATGTAACCATTGAAACGGGTTCTGCGTTCCCTGTGGCCCAGCAAATCATCAAAGTGTACCAAGAAGTGGCTGAAGGGAACTTCACCGGTGTCCAGGAACTGTATGCGAAGTACCAGCACAAGCAGCCCGCCCAGCAAGCCCAGGTGCAGGATGAAGATGAAATGGACGAAGAAGAAGAAAAAGAAGAAGAAGAGGAAGAAGAGGACACTGAAATGGCCGATGTTGTTGAACAAACCAATAAAGAACCCGAAGTTGATGAAGACGGGTTCACCATTGTTCGTAAAGGACGTAGGTAGATGTAACTTATACCAACTCGGATGGTTCCGGAGAACGCAGGTATGCGGTCAATTTAGAGGCCGCTACACGCGCTGCCGCATACACTGGCGGTTCTGCTGAGCAGTGCACGACCTTAAACAAACTGAGGTTTGTGGGCTGCCAAACGGGCGGCTCCAACTGCACGGCAAACCCCCAAAGCACGCTGGAGTACCATTTCAGCCTCACAGAGTCCCATTCGAACTGGATGGGCTCCCATTCTACACTTTCATGCATGATCGAGGGCGGCAATTCGAGTCCTGGGTTACGAAACTGCATAACGCACGCGATTTTCCCCAAAACGCGACGGACTTCCAACGTTTTCAAATTGGATAGAACCCATTGGAAATGCTGTTGCTCAGTGTCTGTCAGTGTGAGCTGTGGGGCACAATTCCACAGCACATCGACGCTGGCGGCTAATTCATACGTGGGTGAGTCCAAAGTAGCAGCGTTCGTCATGACGTAGCGCCAAACGGTGGTGCCCACTAAATCAGCCGCTCCCGAATTGGATGCGGTGAGTGAACACAAAGTGTGGGCGCTTAACCGTGACGTCAAACTCGTGTTTGGGTCCCCGGCCCGAGCTGCCAATGGCACGGCCAATGAGCTGAGAGATGGCAATTGAGCAAATGCGCGGTTTGCCTGCACAAACTCCCAAACCAATGCCACAAACAGCGCTGAGGGGTCTATTGATTCAGTCCCGAGCAGCCTACGCACGGGTTCAGCCACCAGGGCCACGTACGTTGACACGGAGGTGTTTTTATCAAACACTGCATTAACACTGGCTGCCAGCCATTCCAAGTCCTCCGAACGGTGCAATTGCGACGCAAACCGTCGGAAATGGTTCTTACCGTTGGTGGGCATGTGCGTGAGCGACACAAGGAGAAGCACGAGCGCCAAGACGGCAATTGACGCTTGGGATGCAAATACTGAGTAACTGTCGGTACTCAGCGCGGTATTGAGCAGCGAGCACAGTATACGCGGATCCTTCGCGGTGGTTGTCCACAGATTTAGGGCATCGCACCGTTCATTGTACATCGGCTGGCCCAGCACTGCGAGCAATGCAACAATAACAGTTGTACGTTCAGCATAACACGCATGCGGCCTTACTGTAGGGCACCCGATGCCCTGGCACCAAATAGCCGCTTCACTGCCTAATGGAACAGTGTAGCCGGGGAAATGCAGCAGCAATCGCAGCACTTGCAATGTACGTGCTCCCCAAGAAACTTCATCTGCTTGCGGGGGCCACAAAATATCAGTGCATGCGGTTTGTTCATACATTATCGGGTACACGCGGGTAATTATCCGGCAGCAGTTCGTGATCTGCGGCATGACCGTTCCCTTCGTGCCGATCATTCCTGCTTTCGTTAAACCTTCTAAACGTTCGACAATTTTCATAATTAATGTCTGAAAATTCGTTAACTGCGAGTCGCGGATCCGCCGGATCTGAGCCACCGTGACCATGCCGTAGAACTCGCCCGCCGTTGGCAACGACTCAATGGCCGAGTATGACAGTAGCGATTCCCAAATTGGATCGTTTGCCGGAATATCGGGCCTTTGTCCCAGTTCCGAAAACCGTTCCTGAAGCGTGAACTTTGGCATCGGTGGCATTACATGATCAGCGGCCCTATATGTCCAATGGAGCCCGCGGTAATAATTAACGGCCGGGAGCCAGTTTTTTTTTTTGTTTTTGGTTTGGTACATAGCTGTTTAAAATTTAACAAACTTAAATTATTGAGTGTGCGCTCAGCACTGCCGCGTCACTGCTGGCCCCGGCCGAGCCTCCGAACCCTCGGCTGTTCATGGTAGTACAGAAGTAAATGGCCCCTAAAACGGGCAGTTCGGCCTTATATATCTATTATTAGAATTTTATATGTAAATACTTGAAGCTAACCGTTTTTAAGCTAGGTTACACCGTGTAGTGCGATGATGTGTTGACCATATCAGGTGCACGGCCTTAGAGGCGTTTAGCATGGGAAACATGGACATGTTCGAGGGCCTCGACGGTCTCGGCAACAAAAAGACGTTGTCGTTGGCCGAGCAACTCGAGGCGAAGAAACAGAATCAGCGCAATGCGTTTGATAACCTCGATTTGCTCGGCACAAACGGGCAGCTCACGCCGGCCACCAAACCGCGAAACGGGCAGCTCACCCCGGCAAAACCTGAGCAGCAGCAAGAGGATGATGATTTGTTTGGCTTGTTCACGTCGGCACCTCCTCCGCCTCAAGCAGCGCCGTCTACTACTCAAAAACCTGCGTCCAAACTTGCTCAATTTAGACCAGCACCAGCAGCACCAGCACCTCCAGCAAAAGCGCCAGCACCAGCACCAGCACCGGCAACGGAATTTAGCAATGTTGCACCTAAACCGCCTCTTAGCCGAAAACATCCTGCACAACCAGCCCGCCGTACTGATCCAGTGCCTTTAGAACCTCGCACCAATGTTGCCGGCGACCACAAACTTGCCCAGCTCGTTGAAATGGGGTTTGAAAGCACTGATGCACAGCGTGCATTAACAGCCATGGACGGCGACGTTCGGGGTGCCGTCAACTGGCTGATGGCCGAGGCCCAGGGCCTGCCATTGCCGACCCCACGACCGAAAGGTTTAGCATCGACGGACTTTTCGGAATTGCAAACCGTTGCCAGCCAGTTAGGCGCTTCTGTGCTTTCCACGGCATCAAACTGGTTCGCCAAGGGGAAAAAAGAGCTGGAAAAGGCGTACAATCAGTACCAAGGCGGAGACGCCCAGCCCGCGTGGCTTCGCGAGAAACCCAAATATGATGCGAGGAAAGCACGGTTAGATTCGGATTTGGATGATAGCAGCTTTCACGACAGCCGGGCCAGCAGCAGCGGCAGCCGGGCCAGCAGCAGTGGCAGTGGCAGCCGGGCCAGCAATGGCAGCCGGGGGCCCAGCAGTCGTACTAGTTCTGAGAGTATAAGCAGCAGCCGGGCCAGCAGTGTTGGTAGTGAGGCACCCGTGGAAAATAAAGCGCGGCCGAGCAGAGCAGAGTTGTTTCGTCAGAAACAAATGGCATTGCGGGGCACGGCATCCCCGAAAGTGTCATCCAATGCGTCACCCACATTCTCCCGTGTTGCATCGCCCGCTCCGGCAAGTTCCACAGCTCCCAGCCCGCCCACCGAGGAATTTGACCTGCTGAATTTGAGCACGACAACAACAACGACGCTGTCGGCAGCACAAACTGATTTGTACGCGACGTCGCGCGAGTTGGGCTCCGTGGCTTACCGCCGGGGTAACTACGAAGAGGCCGTGGAACACTACAGCGCTGCATTACACGTCGTTTCCGAGCCGACGCCGCTGCGTGCATTGCTGCTGTCCAATAGATCCGCGGCGTTTTTCAAAGCCGGCAATTTGCGAGGCGCGTTTGATGACACCGCTGCTGGTTTAGCATTGCTTCCCGATCGTGGGCGCGGCTTGAAGGTAGACGATGTTGCTATGGACGAGATCTGGTTCAAGCTGGTGAAACGCAACGCCCAGAGTGCCGAGCACATGGAGAAATTCGCTGATGCGTTGCAGTCGTACCAGCTGTTATTGGATAATGGCCATGCATCACCGGCAGTGCTGGAAGCCAAACGGCGCTGCCTCAGGGCTTTGGACCCAAAACACATTGCAAGGGCCGAAACAACGCAGGCTGCAAAGAGGCCGAATCGCCGAGGGTGGGGCACGACCGGTGCAGAACCCACGAGCCAGGCTGGCAAAGAAGCTTTGGAGAAGGTTAAACGCAGCCATGCTGCGCAATTACAAGAAGAGAAAGAGCGGGACCGGTTAAGAGATAGCGTTGCTAAGCGTGTGGATGCGTGGCGGCATGGTAACGAAACCAACTTAAGGGTTTTGTTATCAACGTTGCAGCAAGTGCTGTGGGACAATAGTGGCTGGGCTCCCATACCGGCCGCGGAGTTGGTGGTGCCCAAAAAGGTCCGCATTGCGTATATGAAGGCCGTGGCCCGCACCCATCCGGACAAAGTGCCAGCTCAAGCCTCAGTGGAAACGAAGATGATCGCTCAGAACGTGTTTATGGCACTTCAGCATGCGTGGGAAACGTTCCGTACCGAAAACAATATGTAGACTATTTATTGGGTTTAAATGGGTATCGTATTCAATAAACGGTATAATCACTCGATTCAACCATATTGAATAGAACCACTAATGGCCATACTACAAACTACTGCTGTATTGTACCTAATTGGACTGCAAAGCGAGCGCATGCTTGACTGATTCCAGTAAAGGTGCCAACGCTGGAGAATCATTAGCGGCGGCTATCCGATCTACACTCTTTTCTAGGTAACTGCGTAATGGCACTGCAGATGTCGGATCCTGCGTGTATGCGTGCCAGAACTGCCGTAAAAACTCTTGCGTCGTTGCCTGAGTGAGCAAGACCTCGCCTGAAACGCTGGCAGTTGTGTCGCCACTACTTTGCACTGGCGTAAGCTCCATGACATGGTCCATGGCCGCCTCCAGCGCACGCTCATCATCTCCCACAGTGCTCAGATCCATGCTGGTTGGGAAACTGTTGATAAACTCGCGCTTTAAACTCTTTAGTGAATCTACTGAAGACTCCACTGCGAAATTAGCATCCGGTTCCCTGTTCCGTAAAGACTCAATGTGCAGCCGCACGCCCACATCTTCAATATCCTTCGAGGCCAAATCGTGCAATTCGAGCTCGGCATGCGTTTTATCGTCACGCGTGTGTGCATCAGCAACACTAGGAGTGAACTCGCGCTTTCTTTTACCATTGAGCAATCTTTGGCTCAACCCATTCACGGATCTAATGAGATTACGCGTGCCACCGCCCGCAGTGGTCACCAAGTTGTTGCCGTAAGTCTCCGGGTTGTTCGCGTCGTTCGCAGCTACATTAACAAACGGCGATAATGCCGTGGCGGCCGTGCCGTCATTTTTGCCATCCACGCGCGCCTGCTGCTTTGCTTGTAAGTCATTGAGCATATCGATGTACGGATCCAATAGGTAGTCCTTAGCGTGCGTGTTACTGACCTTTTCTCCTCTGAGCACCAAAAAGAGCCGCGACATGAAGAACCGCTGCCAGAACTCGCTCTCGCTTAATTTCGGCACGTTGTCATTATAAGCCTTGCGAACTAGTGGATATTGATCGAAAAGATCGCTGATTTTCTCCCGTGTCAGGTTAATATTCACGCGGTTGTCACTACCGGTGGTAGGTTTGATTGTGCTTAACACATTATAGCTGCCGCGCTGTTGCATTTGCTGCTGAGCGGCAGTCACTAAAAGGTGAATTCTCAACTGCCAAAACTGCTCGTTTGTTAAGGCATTGCTGGTAATGACGACCTGCTGGAACGTCCGCATAAGCTCAGCATCCTGGCGTAAAACTGAGCGTTGGAGGTCTAAATTTTGCAGCAATTTGCCCGGTTCTAATGACAACTTGCGAATTTTGGGTTTGCCCGCAGCCGGCGGCGACGACCGGGCTGGTGCAGTTGAGGGGCCCGCCGGAGGTGCTGCGGGCGCCACGGGGTTTAAACTGGGTTTACTTGACTCTGAACTTTCACGGCACGCCTTGATGGCGGCCTGCAGCTCGTTGCGGGCCTTCTCGAGCATGTCGGCTGTGGCAAACTCGAGCATTATGGCTTGACCGTCCTGAGCAGTTAGTTTCACCCGCATCTTGGCAGCAGTGGGGGGGGTCGCCTGCATGCCTTTTACCGATTGCAGCAACATTGTTTGCTTGTCTGCGCCATCTTTAGATTCCCAGCAAACCTTTGTGGCGTCTAAAGTGAGCAGGCCGGGCCGCTTCTTTATGGCGCACTCCATACCTGTACCCTACGTCCAGCAGTGGAATATATATTAAATAGCTGTAATTATGAACTACAGATGCTTTAAATAATTAAATAAAGGCTGTCTAACAGCGAAAAGGGCCCCAAAGGGCTGCTGGGGCTACGAGCCACGTAGGCTATGAGCCATGTAGGCTATGAGCCATGTAGGCTATGAGCCATGCAGAGGGAGCCATGAAAGGACTCTAATACGAGCCAACCGTTAAATAGAACACCATTTATGCAAAAGCGGCTGTCTTATGCAAAATGGCTGCAAAGTGGTTGTAAAGTGGTTGACGTATGACCAAGGGTTGGGGTCAATTGCCTAATTGGGAAAGGTACCGGAGGTGCCACGAACCCTCGACGCGTATCCAACCGATACCTTGTCACCGAAAGCAGATCGGCCTAAAATCCTTATGCGGTTGGAGTTCCGCGACTTAGCAAACGGCCGCCAGGAGCTGCTCGACTGGTTCGCCGTGGCCCACTGCGCCGTGTGCGGCGAGTTCACTCTCCACCCGTACTTCCTCAACTGTGCCATGAACCACACGTTTTGCAGCTCGTGCTTGTTGCTGAACATCATGCGCCACGGCCGCATTTGTCCCGAGTGCCAGCACCCGTTTACACAAGTCAACAACCTCATGTTTAGTGCCCATGCCATGGCCCTGTTAGGCCTGCTTATGGTCGAGATGCCCGGTGATGCACACACACTCATCAAGTTGCTGAAAAGACGCGAAGTTGTTGAACAACAACACGCTGAGCAGCTTGCACGTGTGCTGAATATGCCCTCAAAGCCCCATACCGGTTTGTTTAAGCACCCAGATTGACCTTCACGCCAGCAAACTTCTCCAAAGCGCGGTAGAACACCATGTAATGGAAAATTCCGCCGTTATCGGGCAAGCAGTAAAGCTCAGTAACGCGCAGCAGCCACGGAGAGAACCGTGCAAGGTCAAGATGCGAGCCGAACGTGACCAGCAGGTCCGGCTCATCACCAACCGTGCGCAAAACGTCGCTGTGCACTTTTTCAACGGTGATTTCCTGGGGTTTCAGCTCACCGGCCGCGATTTCTGCCGCGTAAGTGTTGGCCAGCGACACCAATTTTGGCCGGCCGTCCATTTCGGACGCCAGCGTGATAATGAACGGCTTTTCATGAATGGCCGCATTGTGTGCATCCACACGCTGCGTGCCGTGACGTACAACAATGTGGGGCACGTCGCTAAGCAGCATTTGCTCGGCAAGGCCCCGTTCCAGCACCTCAGCCACTTTTTCCAGTGGCATCTGCTGCAGAACCCCCGTGCGTTCGTACAACGTCAGCTGCTGCGAGCCAGCACCAACCGTCCATGCCAGCGCTTGAACAGCGTTGTTTACGAGCCTGGTGAGTGCCTGCGGGCCGTCGTCAAACAGCTCCAGCACAAACGCGACGTGGTTAGGCGTTTTCGCGAAATGCGCGACATCCTCGCGTACCTGCTGCGGCGTGCGGTTCGTGAACAACGTGGCGCGCTCGATTGCATAAACAATGCGGCGGAAACGCCCGCGAACGAGGGTAAACGCTGCAAAAATCAGGAAAGCGGCGCGCGCCAACACGAGCAGTAAAAACGCTAAAATGGGGTTTTCAGGAATGTTTCGCTGGTTTAGCAGTTTTGTACGGCGCAACACTTCATCAGCACCGACGGCGGTCTTCCCGGCTTTTTGTTTAATAGCGGTCATTGTGGTAAGAAGGAGAGGGACCCGTGCTGACGCGTTAAGGGGAGGGGCACACAACCCCACAGCTGTTGTTGCCACTGCGGTTAGGGCCCTTCATCGTGGGACGACCATCGAATAAGTAGTTTTCAATGAGAGTATACGTGTATAGAAAGACATATACGAAATAAATTAATGTTCACAATGATTTTTAAGTGTTCATGTTCATAATTCAGGCACCGCGATGTTTGCGATGGCTCCCACACCAAGACACACGACGCAGAGCAGCACCGTGTGCACGACTGCTTGATTCAGCCACCCGGCATTGCTACGGAAGCTGTTCGCCACGTAGCCCAGAACCGCCAGTGCCAGCGAAATCAGCAAGAACAAAGTCAGAGCAATGTGTAATGCCGTCGGCAACAGTTCCACGTCCTCAGTAATCAAAATCATAAACACCAGCAGCACAATGGCCAGCGACAAACAAAAGCACAGGAAAGTGATCAGTGCCAGCCCCTGGTCGTTGCGCCGCCGCGTACGTAGCGCTGCATCGATTAGGGGCCCCCCGCGCTCATCTGCAAAGGCGGTACTGCCATAATCGCGGTGGCTATGGCCTACCCGGGGGGAAAACCGGCCACTCAAGGAGCCACGTAACGGGCTGGACTCGTCCTGCGAGCTCGTGCCGTTCGATGACACGCTCGCTCCATCATTAGATAAAAACGAGGCGTGGGTGTCAACGCTGTTGCAGTTGCTGCCGCGCTCGAACCATGTGTGGAACTGTTTGCGCATCGTTGCGCCGAGCTGGTACACTGGCTGGGCGAATTTAGCTGCCATACGTGCGCGCCGCAGCTCCTCATCGATCTCGTTGAAGAATTCCTCGCCACCGTCCTCAGGCTCGTCGAACTCGTTCCAGTACCTAAACTCAGGCCGGGGCTCTTCCCCTTCAAGAGTTTCCGGTAAGGTATTGAGCGACGCTATAGGACCAATTGAGCTGCGGGACGGCCGTTTGGCAACCGTGGGCGCGCGTGGGTCCGGTTTCGGCTGCCGTCGAATGTCCGTTTGGTTCTCTAAATGATCATGCCATTGGGGCCGCTCCAGAACCTGCTGGGGCCGCGTTTGCAATATCGACCAGGTGTAAAGTGAGAAATCCATTGGCACTGGATGCAGTAAATGCGACTCCCGCAGCGTTTCGAGCCAAGGCATGCTCGCTTCCGGTGCCGTGCGCAATTGTAAAACATGATAAGGAAACTTCACTTGGGGTGAGGCGCTGGTCACGACAATATTGGACATAATGAGGGCGTACGCCTGGTTATTGCTGGTCTTAAACCGCGTGCACTGCATGCGGAGCCCGATCTGGGGGCGGCAATGGTTTTTCGCCAGCCAACGTAGAGATGCACTGCCCTCACGATCATCATCATGAACATCGCCGTTCATCAACCTATGGATCTGCTCCTTGTTGGGCTCCGTAGCGGTGTACCTCATGCCACTCACGGGGATCAACAACACTGACGGCACTGCATCATCCCTGGTGATGTGTACCGAACGGAATTGCGCAGCCTCGCGCATCTGATTAGCAAACTGTAAACTATCAGAGTCGAAGTAAGTAGTTTGCGTGTACCCACCGGGTTCCACACAGTACAAGCAGTCCATGTACTGTAAAAGCATCACTTTGAGCTGCACGATGTTGTCGTTGTGCACCCAGAACGTGTGGGTGTCACTAATCGATGTAAGCATCTCGACATCGAAGTCAATTAGCCCTCCAGCCGTTTTCAAGGTACTGAGGTCATGTGGGACGCTGCCGTTTCGTTTATTGGATACACCGTTTGGTAACTTACCGCCATTGGATATGCCATTGGGTTTCCGTTCCGTGCGGGCGTGACTTGTGCCATCCACATGGGAAACATCGTCTATATCCGAGGTGTTGGACATCGCTTCTTCACGCCGGCGTCGCAATTGCACGTACAACTCACTCAGATCAAAGAATTGCGGCGTCAAATCCACCGAAGCGAACGAATCGCGGTCGTGCAAAGCAACTTCGAATTTGTGCAGATCGCGTCCCATAGCCAGCTCCTCGGGGGGCGCATGCCGTTTATATTTCTTCACCAGCTTCTTGAACCCTGTGAATTGGGCCCCAATGAATCGGCTTAAGTTATAAATTTCTTGGTTCAGCTTATGCACATCTTTACTGAGCTGCCAGTCATCCTTGTGGCTATCATTGAGCATAGCATGACATTGTTGGAACCTGTAATTGATTTCGCCTTGTTTACAGCGCACAAACAGATTCGTGGACTGCAATTCCTCGAAAAAAGAGGATTCCAAGCGATCGTAGCCGCTGCGACTGAAGCTCGCGGGTGATGCAGTGAGCTCCTTAATTTCTTGCTTCAGCTCCGCATACAGAATGTTGTGGGTGCGCCATTCCGGCACGCTGTAGCTTTGAAGCCGCTCGCCGTACTTCATGCGGCGTACAAGAAAGTTAGTTTATGGCTTCCCTTGATCCTCGACCCTAAAACTGGGTTTTAGATAGGTTCCCCCTGCCCGATAAACCTCAATTGGAATAGCCGCATCTCGATCATGCTGAGATCGATTTTTACCGCGCTCCTAACACATAGGGGTATAATTTATTTAATTAGCTAAATCGGCCTTGGTGGCCTTGTCTTTTTTTTTTTTTCGGAAGGTGCTATTGGATAAGTTTACATGCTATGTCTCATCTCTGCCGTGGCTTGGCATTACCCAGAGTCACACCACTGTTAAAGACGAACCGCTCGCTTATCTCGACTTGTGGAGCGTTTGAGCAGCTTGTTAGAATAATTATGCGAATCATGTGCCGCCATATGCACGCCAGGCGGCTACAAGAAAACATGCAGTTTGAAGGGTTGCAAAGGCTGCAACGGCAGATTCGTATATAGATTAAATATATTTGTTGCAATACAACGTTTTTTTAGTTAACTGTGACGGGCGGGAAAGTATAAAGGTGTTGCATTAGCCGTTGAGACCAGTAACAGCACCGCAACAGGCATAAAGCCAAAACTTCAACAAACCGATGGGGTTTTCGATGCTAGCACGCCCGTTGCCGTTCCTGTAAAGCACGTTTACTCGGCCTTCTTGCCTAAAAGCGCGAGCCCGGCGTAGTAAAGCGGGGCAGCAACGCAGGTGTACGCGAAGAGCGCGTAGCACGGGTAGACAATAATCTTAGAGCGCGGCGAACGCAGCCATAGCGGCACGTTCGGCTTCGATTGGTAGATCTTCTGGTACTTAAGAATACGGTCGGTAGAAGGCATGGTGATGTGGAGTTCGCAAACCACGAATGTTCGTTGGTCAGCTTTATGGGGACACGAACATACGAGCTTAGTCATGGCGCCTGTATACGGTTAGTGGATACATAGAGGGTACGGGTTTTTTGTGGGTCCAACGCGGGGCAACCCCGTGCTTTCCAAAATCCACCAATGACAGATCGGGTAGTGTGTCACGGCCGTTAGTTGTGCTACTGTGCCCGGTAAATATTAAGAATGTGGCTGCATACTTCACGAATTGAATAAAAAATAAATAAATAAATAAATAATACTAAATATTGCGTGTAAATACGGGTTTTTCCCGCCCTTGTTCATGGGATATATAAACCCGGCATATTTCATTGGCCACAGTGTAACGGCAATCTTCAATGGCACACAGCTAATGGCCCGCGAGAGTCCACAAAATTATCACATGCCACGCCGTGCTTACCCTTTTAATGGCACCACAATGGACGCGGCTGATCCGATTCGTTTCCAATGACAAAATATACTATGGAGACGCCACTTCCTCAGCATTAAAAGAAGCAGCGGTCATTGTGGGCAATCCCTTCACCAACGACTACACTTTTGACGAAGTTAAACCCGTGCATGCGCTGCTGTGTCCCCTTTCTAAGGAGACCACGCACACCTTACGGCTTTTGGGCCTGAACTTCCGCAAACATGCCGCTGAAACAGGTATGCCCCAGCCGAAATACCCCGTTATTTTCAATAAACCCGTAACGTCGCTTAATGGGCCGAACACAGAGATCTACGTGCCTCCATTGGCGCAGATCGGCAACTGTGTTGACTACGAGGTCGAATTGGTGGTCGTTATTGGCAAGAAATGCCACCGAGTGTCCCAAGATCGGGCATTATCGTACGTTGCCGGTTACACAGTAGGTAACGACGTTAGTGAACGCGGCTGGCAGCTGAAACTGGGCGGAGGCCAGTGGAATATGTCCAAAGGTTTTGATGGCTGGGCACCCATTGGTCCAGCAATAGTTCGTAGTGCAGTTCTGCCACCCATAACCGAGTTGCGGTTAGAATCGCGAGTCAATGGCGAGCTAAGGCAAAGCGAAGTAGTTGCCGACATGATCTTTGACGTTGCCCGTGCAATTGAGTTCCTTAGTGCGGGTCAAACATTACTACCGGGAGACTGCATCTTTATGGGCACACCGGCCGGCGTCGGCATGGGGTTTAAACCTCCGAAGTTTATCCGCGATGGCGACGTGGTGGAGTGCTCAATCTCTAGCATTGGCACGATCCGCAACAAGTTTGTGTTTGCACCAACGGCAAGACTCTAAATAAATAAACTAAACATGCTAATAAGAAAATTATGCTAAAGACTGCGTGCGACTTAGTCGTCATCGTCGTCGATATCATCATCATCATCATCATCATCAATAATCACCGCGGGGCGTTGCCGCACGCTAACGACCTCCACATCACTATCGCCGCTCGCATCCTCCTGCTGCGTTTGCTGGCGCATCTCATCCAGTAACGAATCATCCCCGCTAGAGTGTGTTTCGTGTTCCTCATCACTCTCTTCGTCTTCACTGTCTTCCTCCTCAATATCCTCAATTTCATCGTCATCAACAACAAACTCACGGTCTTCGCTTTGCGGCTCTTCTTCCTCCTCGATGAAGTCGGCGAAACTATCATCAGAATCGGAATCTTCAGCGTCATTAGGGCCCCGCGGTAGCCTCGTGCTACTGACATGCGGGAAGCCCCCATAGCTCTCGCCCATCATTCTACGCAACGCATCCGCGTACGGCTCGGGAATGCCCATGCCCATTCCGTCTTGAAAGGGCCGTCTGTAGAACGTGTTAGGCTGGCGCGCAGTGTACGTGGCCGCGGCCCGCGCGGCTGAGCCCCGCACCTCGCTTAACCGGTCGTGCCGTTGCCGCAAATCCTGTAACCGGGTTTGGAACGACAAACTGTAAGAGCTTGCATCAGAGTCGCCTTCGTACGCGAACGTGCCGTGGTCCAACCTGTCAATTGCCGGGTAGTAGTGGCCACACCCGGTGCATGCACCATCCTCTTCCAACTCGTGATTGCAGCGTGCACAGCGCCACACGTTATCTTCCGCGTCGAATCGCGGGATTTCCAGGTCACCTTCTTGGAAAAACCGCACATTTCGTACAGGTTTTAGCGCGGATTCGGGCACAGACATGTCCGGATGTGCGACATTCCAGGATGCCACGACGGCCAATGCCAACTCGCGCAGACCCAAAACAAGCATTGGTTCGGCTTTTATATGAGCACGGCATTGAGGACACGTGCTGGTGCTGCGCTGCTGCTGCGTCCACGCCTGCAAACACGGCCGGCAGAAACTGTGGCCGCATTGCAAGCCGTACGGCTCGAGCATGAGCGAGTTGCATATCGTGCAGCCCAATACGTGTTTCAAGACTTCAGGACTGCTATCCAGTGGACTGTTTTCTGTGAGACAGTGTTCAAGCACCGCCTCCAGCTTCTGGTCATCGTTCACAGACATCACGGCGGGTCGGGTCGAGTTGTAGTGCAACCTCGTTAAGGGCAAGGGCACTGATAATGGCTGTCCCAGGCACTACTTACTCTACACACTAAGTGAGGCACAACGCGTTTGACCACGCCCAGTTATGTATGCGTCAGTATGCGTCAATGGCACTTGAAATGCTTAAAAGGTTTATTAGACAGTAATTGATGCAATTTCACTGAAAAAAATTTAAGATATATATTTTAATAGATGGACTAAATTAGGTGGGCAGCAAGGCCCATAGCCCCCCCAGGCTTTAAAGATCTCTCCACTGAAACTGTCACATGAGATGTGCGTGCGACCACGGCTGTGGGCCCTTTCCCGATGGAAATATTAACTTAATTCACGTGATGCACATCAGGTGACACCGTCATCTGAACACTGTCATCTGACATCAATCTCGAGCCACCCTTGCCCTGATATTACCCCACCAGCGTAACCCCACCCACCACGTCGTCGTGATACGACTATTGGCCTCCTTTAGGCTAATGGTTGCTTCGGTAAAAAGCAGGTCCGCGCGTAGCTCAATTAAACGGGAATTTAGACGCAGGAACCTGATGGTTCATAAACCACCCTTTCCCGCATACCCCGGCGGGCCGCCGCCGCCTGCCTTAAATGTTAATAAAGATATACGAATGTGGAATACGACAGCATCATCAGGCTCTCTCCATACAGCTGATATATACTTTCTTTTTTAATTGAATAGCCCCGTTCGGAAAAAAAATCGCTATGGTTTAGGCCGCAAATTAATCGCGTTTTATGTTTTCTAATCGTATATCCAGCGAGCGCGAATTCCAGATATTCCGTATATGAACACAAGTCCGGGAAAATACCCCGATCCCTAATCAGTGTATATTAACCCATCCCGCACTTACCCCGTACCAAAAAAATGATACTCAGTCCAGAAGAAGTGTCAAGGCGTATTGATGAAGGTGAGTTGCTAGTGATTCACCATGGAAATGTTCTAAAGCTCGACAATTGGATCGTTAAGCACCCGGGCGGTGACAAGGCCATTTTGCACATGGTCGGCCGCGATGCTTCTGATGAGATGGACATCTACCATGCTGAGGAAACGTTGCGGAAAATGAAATTGTACAGAATTGGCACCGTAGAAATGCCCTGGGAGAACTTGGTGCCACCGATCCAAAGGGGGAACTTCGAGCACGACACGACGACCAGTGCGAAAGGATCGACATTTGTTGCGCGGAAAGTCGAAGAAGCCCGCCAACGCGACTTGGCAAAGTACCCGGATTTGTCTTATGAAACGCAGAAAAACATCAGTAACGAGTTCCGCAAGTTGCATAGGCGTTTGCACGAGGAAGGGTACTTCCAGTGCGATTATTGGGCGTATTTCCACGAGGCGAAGCGGATCGGCACGCTTTTTGCGTTGTCCATCCTCTTTTTCAGATGGCGCGCGTACTCAATGTGGTGGCTGTTCTGGTCCTCAGTCTGTTTGGGGTTCGCGTGGCACCAGTCTGTGTTCACCGTTCATGATGCCGGTCACTTGAGCATCACCCACAATTACTGGTTCGACAATTTGCTCGGCAGTTTCATTGCCACGTTCATTGGTGGATTGAGTATGGGCTGGTGGAAGCGTAACCACAACGTGCACCATTTGATAACCAATGATCCGATCCATGATCCGGATATCCAGCACTTGCCGTTCTTTGCCGTGACGGCAAAGCTGTTTAAGAGCGTGTGGTCGACATACTACGACAAGATTCTGTGGTTCGATGCAATTGCTCGCAAAATGGTGCCCCTCCAGCACCTGATGTACTATCCGATCCTGTGTTTCGGGAGATTCAACCTGTACCGGTTGTCTTGGGAGTACGTGCTTTATGGCCTGGGGCCCCGGGAGGGTCAGGCCAAGTACCTGCGGCACTACGAGGGTGTCGGCCTTGCAGTGTTTAACTACTGGTTCTTCTACCGCGTTGTCGCGCTCACATTGAGCTCGTGGCAGGAGCGGCTGTTGTTTGTTATGGTTTCGCACATTTGCACAATGCCGGTGCACGTGCAGATCACGCTGTCGCACTTCGCCCAGTCGACGAGCGATTTGGGACCGAAGGAGACGTTTGCGCAACGGCAGGTGCGCACGACCATGGATGTGGCGTGCCCAGCCTGGATGGACTACGTCCACGGAGGGCTGCAGTTCCAGGCAGTGCACCACCTGTTCCCGCGGCTGCCGCGTCACAACTTCCGCCGGGCCCAGCCCCTTATCATTGATTTCTGTAACCGGTTGGGGCTGCACTATGAAATCTATGGATTCGTGCGGGGCAACCAGCACGTCATCAACCATTTGAAAAATATCGCGCAGCAGGCCGCCGTGTTTAACGAGTGCAACAAGTTCTGCCAGAAAGAAGTCCTCACGAAGGAGGAGTAACTTCTATGAATAGTTTTCTTTCGATTTTATGCTCAAATAATCTTTTTATATGTAATCTATGAACTCTTGTCTTCGACTGCTGTTTCGGGTTCAGGTTCCTCAGTAACATTCTCCTCGGTTTCCTCAGTAAGGCGGTCAATATCGGCCTGGAGCTCCTTCACTTGCTTGTGGAACCTCTGGCCGTACACATCGATATAGTAAGAGGCCCCATTGAATGAAGCCTTCGCAAACAGGAACAGTAGCACCAATGTACACAGCCATTCGTAGCGGTAGTATAGTGCACAGGGTACCATAGTAACCATTTGCAATGCGAACTGAATCAGTGTAAATGCGATAATTGGCAACGGTCCCGGCAAACTATTAACAAACTTACCGATTGGCGCCTTGGCGTACCGTTGCCGCATATACTCAAAGCTCGTTACTGTGCCTTTCTTGATCTTTTCCGCGCGTCTAACTGTAATGAAGTAGTGGTATGCCAATTGCCACACAAAGTAGGCACCAGTGGTGATAACGACGCTGGCCGCAGTGTTCCAAGTGGCCGTATGGTACGCTCCGGGGAATCTCTGGATCTTGTAGTCGTCATCAATGCGGAAATTGATGCAGTAAGTTACTAATGGCGGCATGAGGTGGATGAAAGTCGACGTGGTTTTGTCCACAGACTGCAAAACCAGTGAATTGCGCCACAAAATGACGGCGGCCGCTAGACTCCCGAACGAAAACGCGAAACACGAGATCCACAGTGCTGCTGAGCGTGGCCACAGCCATAAATACGCTAAAAGCAATATGTTCACGTAGTAGCAAAGGTCAGCCAGAAAATACTGCCATTGGCGCTGGCGGTAATTCCAAAACCGGATTGGCAGCAAAAAAAGTAGCTCCGTGGTGTAGATAACGTGCACAATGTGAGGCTGGCTGGCAAGGGCCATGCCAATGAAGAGCACATTCATCAAACTGAAGGTATACCAGCATTTCTCGGTCTGGTTCGCCTCAATCGCTTTACCAAACGCCACATCCAGCTTCTCAAACTGCTCTTTGGCTTTGTTCCGCCATTCCTCGACTTTCGGATCTAACCGGCGCCTGACGCGTCGAAAGTCAGCCCGGCGGCGTCTAATGCCGTGTTGGACCTTCTCGCGCATGCTGTTTTCCGCTTGTGGGTCATTAGCTGCAATGCCTTGCAGCAATTCGAGGTACCCCGGTTCGTCCGCCATTGGGGGGGGGGTGGGTCGAGGGGATATGGGGCAGCTCGTTGGCGTTTGCAGCTTGCTCGCCACCCAAAGCTAAATAAACAGCTAAATACATAAATAAATAGATTTGAGGGGTTTCATTTGGTGCAGCCGGCATTTACTTGGCTTTATAACTGGGATCTTTGGGCCGATCGTTTAAAGGCCGCCGACGCACGGTTCCACACCGGCACTGCATAACCAACACGGGCCGAGTTTTATTCTTGGACTTATCGATTATTCGCCAGGTCGTTGTACCGATTTGGCGGGGCACAAAGCACCGTTTACAAAACCGCGCCTTCGTATCACTGTTCAGCCTCACCACCGACTTTTTAGCAACCGAGGCCATGGCTAAACCGTAGAGGTGCCCGAGCTCAGTGTTGGGAGCCAACTGAGCCAGTTGTGCGAGGTAGGATGCACGCTCAGCACCGGCCTTCTTTGCCTTGGCCATTGAGGTAGGGCGTCACCGGGCACACATTATACCCACTCCAGCATACATTACTCGCTGTACATATTCAATGGCAAACTAATGTAGTGTCTTGTTAGTTTATAGTGCTGTTCTCCCACTTGGAAGCTCGAGCCCGCTTTCATATTATATTCACTGTAATGACTCGATATTGTTCGTAGTCTCCATAGTTCAATGCTGTTCTCCCATAAGTACGGCTCTGAATACTCCCATGTAATGCCGTCCGTACCCATCCCCAAGGCTCATGGAAGGCTCGAGATATACAACCACTGGAAATAAAGCAATTCCATGTCGCCACTCGACGATTTTTTGTTATATACTTAATACATAGGCCAATACTTTTTCCCAAACCAGTGCTTTCCCAAACCGGTGCTTTCCCAAACCGGTGCCAGGGTATACCCAAGCTGGGCAGGGCCCCTGCTCCCAGTTTGCCACTATGAGCGGGTACGACCGGGCACTCAGCGTGTTCTCACCCGACGGCCACGTATTTCAAGTAGAGTATGCCTTGGAAGCGGTCAAGCGCGGCACGTGTGCTGTGGGCGTGAAAGGCCACGACGTTGTTGTTTTGGGCTGCGAGCGCCGCAGCGCGTTGAAGCTGCACGACACGCGCACGACGCCCAGCAAGCTGTGTAGACTGGACGAGCACATCACGCTGTGTTTTGCCGGTTTAAACGCCGACGCCCGCGTGCTGGTTGACCGTGCACGCGTGCAGGCCCAGAACCACCGGTTATCCTATGCAGACCCAGCCAGCGTCAAATACATCACGAAATATGTAGCTGGTTTACAGCAGAAATACACGCAGAGCGGTGGTGTTCGGCCCTTTGGCATTTCCACCCTGATTGCTGGGTTTGATCCCGAAAGCGAGGAGCCGCAGTTATTTCATACGGAACCTTCGGGGATTTTCTCCGGTTGGAAGGCGAACGCGATCGGCCGGTCCTCCAAAACGGTAAGGGAACTGCTGGAAAAGCATTGGCAGGAAGATTTGAGCGAAAACGATACGGTTGAGCTGGCAGTTAAGAGTTTATTGGAGGTCGTGCAAACGGGGAACCGCAATATCGAGGTGGCTATTTTACGTCCAGGACAAAAGATGGAGTTTTTAAGCGATGAAAAGCTCGATGAGATTGTTGAACGGCTAGAGGCCGCGAAGGCGCTGGAGGCGGAGGAGAAGAGTCGCAAAACGGAGCGTGCCGAGTAGATATAGTTGCGTTTTGGGCGATGCGGGCGTATACTGTTGTACCAAATGCGCCCACACTGCACCCGAGATGTACCAAGTGCACCTACCGAATAGACTTATATACATAGCTTAGTTGTGTTCAGCGGGCGTCTAATTGGGTACTGTTTACATGTCACCAGATGCACCTACGAGCGTGCCGAATAGACTAATACATAGCTTAGTTGCGTCCAGCTTTGGGCGGTTGCGGGCGTGTAGTTGGATACTGTTTCCATGTTCCCCAGATGAACCAGATGCACCAGATGACCTACGTGTAACGTCCTTAGTGGGCAATTGCTAAATAATTTATATAAGCTGTATTAAGCCTACGGCAGGCGTTGTGTGTGGCAGAACTTCCCCACAAATTCAATACGATATCGATGTTTATGGTCAATTGGCGATGATATTCCATTATGAAGTCGTTTCGACTAGTATTGTATCGACCTTGGTTAGTCAGACAGATACTATGAGTTCAGGATCGGTGCCACCCAGGGCGCCGAACTCGGTCTCCCTTGAGGAGCTGAACCGCATCGTGCTCGAGTTTCTGCACAAAAAGGGCTACTCTCGCACCGAGGCCATGCTTCGGTTAGAGTCCAGCCGGCAAACCACACCCGCGGCCACGGCGAAGGGTCCCGCGGCTCCGGTGCCCAGCACGGGCCCCGAAAGCTACGCAAAGGCATACCTTTTGCTCCAAGAATGGGTGGAGTCGAGTTTAGACATGTACCAGCCCGAATTGAACCGGTTCATGTTCCCATTGTACGTGCACATGTTTTTAGAACTCGTTACGCTGGGCGAGCCCGAAACCGCTGAACAGTTCTTTAAAACTTTTGAAGAATCGAACTCGTTGCTGCACCCTCAGGAGGTGCAATCGCTAAGAGCCATTCGGCTTCCTGAGCACATTGACGAGAATGCTGTCGCGCAGAGGTTTATGAGCAAACGGTTCAAAATCCGCATTTCACCTACGACCTTTGACTTACTTTTGTATTTTTTGCACTCTATAGAGAGTGTAGGCGGCTCTACAATCATTAGGCTCATCAACCAGCACTTCCAATTGGCCATTGAAGCCAAGCAAACCGATGAGGATGAGGATGTTGAGGAATTGCCGTCGGATGACGATGTAGTACAACCAGCTGCCGACGATTTGAAGCTGGGGAGAATGCCCCTAGACCAGGATTTCCGAGCGGAAATGATCGCGATGTTGAACGAGCGCGACGCGAAGTTGGCACCCTTGTTTGAACACGAGAACGAGGTGGAGGCGGACTCACCGGCAATTGAGTCGCTGCCACGGCCAAAATATACCGTTGCAGATATCGAGCGTGAAATCACCAAAGTCGAAGAACTGTTTGAGCGCGCTATATTGGGCCGGGGGCCCGTCCAGGCGGCTTTGCCGAGTGTCGCCATGTACACGTTCCACAACACGTACGATGACATGAACTGCATTGCCTTTTCACAAGATCAGACCTTGGTGGCTGCCGGGTTTGCCGACAGTTACATTATGGTGTGGAGTCTCCAGGGTAAACGGCTGGTGAGCACAATTTCCGCAGAGAATGTTGAGGATCAGGGACCCTCGCGCAAGCTTATTGGGCACCAGGGGGCAGTGTATGCGTTGTCATTCTCTCCCGATGGCAAAACACTGCTTTCAGCTTCGGAAGACCACACTGTTCGGCTGTGGAGTTTAGACACGTACACTGCTTTGGTGGCCTACAGGGGCCACACCGAGCCGGTGTGGGACGTGCAGTGGGGGCCGTTCGGCCACTACTTTGCCACAGCTTCTTATGACCAAACTGCGCGTCTTTGGTCTGTGGACCATATCTATCCTTTACGGATCTTTGCCGGTCATTATTCCGATGTTGACTGCGTGTGCTTCCATCCCAATGGCACCTATGTGTTCACGGGATCAACGGATAAAACCGTGAGGATGTGGGATGTCGTTAAGGGGAACTGTGTTCGTGTTTTCTTGGGGCATCTTGTGTCAATAACCGCGCTCGCTGCATCGCCGAACGGGCGATGGATTGCTGCTGCTGGCGAAGATGCGGTTATCCAAGTGTGGGATATCGGCAGCGGCCGCCGGATCAAGAAGTTGAGGGGACATGGACTCAGCCCGATTTACTCCTTGTCGTTTAGTATGGGCGGTGAAGTCCTCGTCAGCTCGGGTTCGGACTGCACTGTGCGCGTGTGGGACATGAACAAGAACACCCAGGAGGCGCGGCCGGCACCGGAGCCGCACGATCCACTGAATCAATCCCAGGGAGATCAAGCGACTCAGGAGGACAAACGCCGCGAGGTGACGACGACCACGGATCATATGGCCGTGTTCAACACAAAACGTACGCCGGTGTATACCGTGCAGTTCACGAACAAGAATCTAGTACTTGCTGCAGGCCCGTTCCTGCCGTGACTATGTAATATAACTTTTATAAGCTCACTTGTCATCTATGAACTATCCAGGTAATACTTTCGGTTTAAATCGCATGCCTTGCTTCTCAGCCCAACCAATTAGTTTCGGACGCACACTTTCCGGCACTTCCGACACCCACGGCTGTAAAGCGGACCCTCTCAGCACGGCACGGTGGTGCTTCGCCACGTCAAAGAGCAATTGCACAGCACGGTCAACTTTGCCCGCCTTCACCAGCCGGTAGCACACAGCCTCTAAGGATTTGCTGTTGTTCTTGCCGTCTATGGGATGCCGCAAGGGAATACGGGTCAATGCCACGCGGAAAACGTGCTCAGCACATTCAATGCGCGGCATCGAACAATTGATGATCTGCGGTGACAGCACGAGCTGCACAAACTGATCAGCAATCCGCAAGGATATGCCCGTGGAATGAGTCTCGGCATATTCAACAAACTTTTCGAATAACGCGACGGCCACGTCCATGTCCTCCACCGTGGCCAGCACGGCTTGGTAGGTAATCGCTATCCATGATTCGTGGACCTCGTTGGGTGCAACATCGAAATCACGCTGTTCAACCCCAAGTCGCGGCAGGTCAGTGAGTGGGGTGTCGTGCGTTTGTGGGGGCAGCAAGTTCGTAACATACTCATCAATCCCCAGTTTACGCAATGTGGGCCTAATCTCCGGGAACGCCATCGTTAGCCTTTCTAAGTAGACATGTATATTGAAAAAGCGCGTCATAAAGACAAGATACTCGCCGAAAAACGGCATGCTAAGCTTTTTAGTTGTTTCCGCTGATGACTGCAAAGCGCAGTTCAAAACATGCACACACTTATCAGGCCTGCCCATCCGGCTGAAAGCTTGGAAAATTCGCATCCAGCTCACCTCAGAGACTCCCTCGGGATCGCTATTCTTCCATCGGCTCAATACCGTGCCGGTTTGCTGCATATCAGAGATGGCAATGGTGCGTTGCACCAGCAGGTTCAGTACGAATCCTGGCTTCGTTCCCGCGAGTTGGGCCAGCGCATTATCAAACAGAAAGTCTAAACTCTTGAGGGCGGTTTTGTCGCCCGCAGCGTACTGACTACATAGAACGCGGACAAGGAACGGATAGAAAAGATGCGGGAAGTTGTTGGGGGCCACTCCGGGAGTGCAAGCCATGTCAAGAACGGCTTCTTTTCCTGCATCACTGAAACTGAACAACCTTCGAAGCAGCTTGTTCATGGCCGGTTGACGGGGATCTAATAAATTAGCAGTAACAAGTTTGCGAAATGCTTGAGGGGCATCGGCATGCCGATACTGGGTTAACATCTGGTGTACCAAATATGATCCCAGTTTATAATGCTGGGGCAGCTCCATGCTGTCAAGGATTGTGCATACCCGCTGGGGCTCCATTTTCACTGATTCAAGCAATGCTGTGGTACCCAAAACACGCACCTCTTCGCTCCACCCAGCATTAATCCATTTCATTGCTAGATCGAAATTATATGCACCGCACCGACTTAGTACGCTGGCCAACACAAACCCGCTAAGCACGGTTTCCTGCTGTGGAAAGCCAATTAGATCTTTAACTAGATCTGGATATCTTTTCACATGTCTAGCGATATCTTGCAAGGCATTGGTGAAAATTGGCGGTCCGTAATGCGGTTGTTTATCGGTAACGAGCTCGCGCCAGCGCATTTTGCTCGAATCGCTAGGGACTTGGGCTAGCAAATCCCGCCAATGCTTAACGGCATCGCCATGGCACCCATTTTTGAGTGCATTGCGAAACTCAGCCAACCGAGTTGTATGTATGGGGCCACAAAGGCTGTGCAACGCCCCAACTAACGGCCGGAAATTTTCCAAAACGGATCCATCAGCGGCCACGGTGGGGTAAAGCCATCTCAACGACGGCAAATATTTACGACGGCTCCACTGTACTTTCTCGTTTGGTGTAAGCTGTTTGTAAATTTTTCTAGAGATCAATCGGGGGGCCTCCGCCATGACGGGCCAGGTCGCTAATTATGGTATCAAACCCTGGCGCCTGCACGAGCCCACGGCCATCGCATATATTTCAAATTTGCATGTATGTTCAATGGCAAATGTAAATAAATAATATATGTATCGTACTTTCAATTCGTAAATATGGCAGCCACATCGCGAACTTCGCGCTTATCTAGGCAAATGAAGTAAGCCTCTCGCGACTCGCTGCGAGACGCCACGGGCTTCACACGGTGCACACGACGAAACACTGTCTCCAGCCTTTTTTGAAGGCCACGGTCCTCTTCTCCCGTGTAGAATTTGCACACAAATGAACCGCCAAGTTTTAAATTCTTGATGGCGAATACTAATGCAGCGTCACATAAATCCTGTAAAAGTTAGCCACTGTTTGGTTTAAGAAACGTGTCAGGTTTAATAAATATACTTACCATGCTCCGCGCGTGGTCTGCCACCACGATCCCGCTCGTGTTTGCCAGCCTGTATGAATGGTTAATACTGTTCGTCCAAAATCCGGTTCCCTGAGGCCAGATACCGCACATGTCACTAATAATCACGTCTGCGTTTGTGTTTTTCTCACCTGAAATCACTAAATCTTCTTGCGGCTTGCCGTCGCTGTCCGGTGGAGCGTACCTGCCGCGATGCGGGTTCGCAATGATAGTTTCTATTTCCAATTGCACCCCAGGATCCAAGAAATTGCCCTGTATTGCCGTAACTCCGCGGGGCGGCTCCACAAATAGCAGATCAACCCCAATTACGCGGCCCCCCGGTTGAGTGGCCCTCATAGCGACTTGGCTCCAACTACCAGGAGCGAATCCCAGATCTACCACGGTTTGTCCCGGTGAAAACAGCTTGAATTTTTTATTGAACTCCATCAGCTTGTATGCTGCCCGAGATTTAAAGTCTTCCAGCTTCGCTTTCAGCGTGAACGGATCGCGGCGTTGCCGGTTTAGCCACCGCTGTGAAGATGTGGATTTAAATCGCGTACACAACAGGGGCGTCCATTGTGGCCGGTAAATAAATCCTCTTCGTGCCAGCAACATTATCGGTACGCGTCTCAACCACGCGGGGGGGGGGGGGGGGGGGGGAAAAATAAAA
>JAJMBI010000125.1:0-29538 GCA_030572815.1 Starmerella asiatica | reverse complement strand
CAAGTACTGCAAGTTTCCGCTTTTGGACAGACCTGAGGGTAAGGGGTACAACAGCACTGTAGTCAAGTGCGCTCCCATTGTGCACCGAGCACTACCTTCTGCGGTATTAACGGTGCCCTAATATACTAATGTTGACGTTGATGTTGCAACTGAAAAAAAGAAGTGCTTGATATCGCTGTGAAGAACGCTATAGCCTCACATGTCCATTGTTCCCAAAAGGGAACGAGAGAAGGAGGGTGTCGGACGAGCCAGGGTAAGGCAGAACATGTGACATGGCGGCATCACACGCCGTAAATGGAGGACTTTGTGACAGATTTTCAAAGGTCATGAGACAGAATTCGAACCAATGCCTTATTACCCTTCGTCAGCAGTTGAGTAGGGGGCCAACTTACTGCGATGCTCATTCTAAAATGAGCTACTCACGTAGACTCCTTCGCGGTGTTTGTATACGCTCTTAGTCAGCCCGAGCACGGGCCCGAGCGTTTGTGAGGATGCAATTTTGGCATCTAAAGAACTTTTTAAACATTTTTGTGGGATATAAAGTACTCTTTAAGTATTTATCCGTTAGCTGGTAAGGTGTGAAGGTAGGCGTGTGTATTCGTTTTCAAACTATAGGTAAAATAAGCATGTATAGCTGACTAGGAGTTAGACAATGTGTACATTCAGACAAGATTTATGCGTGCTATAGAACTGCAAATTGGCAATGTGTAATTGTTGCTAATGTGTCGTTAACCAAAACGCAATGACCTATGCCTCTAGTCATTATATTTCAAGCTATCGAAACACGTAGTACATGTTCTTTTACACTCCAGTTAGAGCGCTTCACCGTTAGAGCACATAGTCAGTAATAGCCTCATTTCACAATGTTAACACTGTTCTTTAATTAATAATGGGCACATATACTGGCATGCCGCTAGATAGCGTAAACGAACCTCCACTGCGCCCGAGTCGGTGGGCCCCTCGTTGCCCAACGGTGTGTCGGCCGCGATACGTAAAGTCACCTCGGAATTAGACGACAGTTTCCCGATTTTCCACTCGATTACTGTGTGTTCCGGCATGAAGTTCGCCCTCGCAATAGAACATTTTAAGCGCTGCGTGCACAATGTAGATTCCGACGGCAATGGGATTGTAGCCGCAATGTTCATCATTTTCCGCTTGTCAAGCACGTAACGTACCCTCACCAGCAGCTCTAAATCATGCACGGCCGCTGAGATCTGCAAGGGTACCCTGACTTTATGGGAGGAGCCGGTACCTCAATAACTCAAACCCGTTCCCGGTACAAATTGTACGGCACCAGTGGAGTGGAGCTGCGCGTGGTCTACACAGGCATGCAATTGGCTACATTCCAGCACCTCGCTGTCGCCCAATTCCAATTGGCGGTAGACCGGAGAGCTACACCTTCACTTTTAGAACCCCGTCAGCACTTGCACTAACGACATGTCCGCCAAACTCAATATTCGCATTGAACTTCTCAACGACGTCCAGAAATACTTCGTTGCATCGGTGTTTAATGTTGGCGCTAGGGCATGCCTTCTTCATCGGCTTGTTTGCTAACAGTAAAACACAAATTGAGCCCTACTTGTTTTGCTGAAGTATTATCCAGCGGCTAGTTGTTGCGGGAACTACCTTTTGCACCCGTCAATGTTCTCTTCAACGAGCTCACAACTCTTGGGCCTAGATTAGAGCTTGAGCCAAGCGGCACAGATCCCATCGTAGTTAGCAGGAGCCGTGACCCTTTCACCTTGGTGTTCAGTAGTGACATTCCCCAACCGGCCAGCTCGTTTAAAATGATGTACAGCTCTGCTCGTTATCGAGGCTGACGCTCTAAAGCTGGACCTAAGTCCCACACAGTCATCACACCGCTAGTATCTATATATTTATATATAAAGGCTAGTTCACATCGACGTCCATGGAATCGTCGACGCGCCCCCGCACATAGTACTCTTTCGTCGCATCCACAAAACACGCGGTTGTACCCGGTGCAAACACATAATTCTTCTGCTTGGTGAGCCTCACATTCGGCTTGCGGTACCCCCGCGTCAGTTTTGTCGGGCTGCCCTGTTCAATAACGCACACATCCACATTGGAACCAGAACCTAAGTCATTGAAAATGCCGGCCTCAATTGCATTGGCACACAACTCCACGGCCTCCTCACGCGTCAGCCCATCTTTCCAGTTCGTTTCCAGCACGCTAAGTGCCGCCAGCGATCCGGAACCCAAGGCTAGGTAGGGCCCCAGGTCAGTACTGCCGTGGGCATGAATCGAAAACAAATGGTTCCCCGTGGGGTCCACGCCAGCCAAAATGATGTTTGCCCCAACATAACCTTGGTACCTAAACAAATGCTGCTTTAAATGCGTCAGGGCCGTAACGACACGCGGTGCGCGGCCCGTCCACTGCGAGTGCAGCTCCAAGTTCGACGACTCTAATTCAGTGACTTTATCGTTATCAGCAGCGGTTCCGGCACCAGCACACCAGATTTGAGCGCTGAGGCGGTGCAATTTCAAACAGTTTTTGTCGGCAACAACGCTGCCGGCAGTGGCGCGCGTGTCGGCGGCTAAAACCACACCACCATTGAATTTACAGCCTACAATTGTCGTACCAGTTGACGTGGCCCGCGGCGCGGGAAAGCCGGCCGCTGCGAGGGCCTGGTTGCGGCGGTAGTTGTCGAAGCTCAGGCCTGCCATATAGCTTAGTGGGTAAGTGGCACGCTCCAGCTTGCCCCCGCCCATACCCACACTCACTCACACCGCCATCGAGTGCATGCCTTTTGGTAGTGTATGTATATTAAAGTGTTAGGCTGCTAGTACTGGATAGCACTACCGCCTTTGCCATAGATTTACATAGAATGCCCGTTAGGGGTTGAACAATGGGGAAATGGGGGCGATTATTTGAAGTCAACAGCGTTAAGCATATCTGAACACGGCATATTAGATTCAATTACACCCGAATTCGGCAACATCGTAGTTACTGATCACGTTAAGCGGCCTCGTTACAGAAAATGTTTATGTAGATACAGTGTTTGGCACAGACTCAAGCAAACTCGGGTGCAATTTTACTCGCTAACGTGAACAGCCATTGTTTCGCAACTTTATACTCCTTAATATATATTTGTTTAACGTCCTTGGCAAGATACAATGCCGGAAGTGGTCACAAATCGTACCACGTACTGTTAATGAGATAGAAAGTGGCTGACGACCTTTGCGTCGACAAGATATGATTCCGCCCTCAAAAAACGCTGTAAATACTATCGTGATTACTAGTAACGCTGAACCCCCGGTATGCAATACTTTTGCTAATTCATCTCAAGCAATAACCCGGTGGAAGCGTGACGAGCGACCTTGCCGCAACCACCATTGAACAGCGACGTTCAGCGCACGACCTTGACGGTGGCCGCAAATATATATGAAATGAATACGAATAAACCGCCGAAAAGTCGTTAAAATATGTGTTATGTACGGATAATGAGCTGAATATGGCTGCCGACCTCAGTTTCGGGTGACGTTTCCTGCATATTCAACGTCTAATAACGCTATAAACACAATTGTACTTACTGTCAGCACTAAACCCGCAGTAAGAGCAGTTTCAGTCTTGCGTTTTCCACAGTTTCCCGGTAGAAGCGCGGACGATGAAATTGCCACCGGAACGACCGGCGAAAGCGCGACTAAATACGCTACCAACAAGACATGCGGTAAATAAAATAGGACTCAATTGATAAATCTACGCACATTAGAGCAGAACGTGGTCAATCCTGAAGTGTGAGCATCAATCTTGGGCTACTCATTGGCTCACCCCCGGATACACAATATGGTTAAAATGGATACATGATATTGCCATTGTATTTTAAGCTAGTGTACATAGACAACGTTGGTATACCACGTGACTGTATGTTTAAGCACTGTTTGCCGCGATATGTGTTAGTATTGTACAACAAAGAGCCATTTATGCCACCTAATTTAGCGGATGAACGTCGCTAGTTCCATAACTGCGAATCTCACCAACAAGTATGTGTATGCGGAGTACATCAATTGTCCTATACTTCGTACGTTTCATCCTAGGATACGTTCCGTGATTAGGTGCCGCACCAACGTACTCAAAACTAGGAATCCTCGAAGCTAGATCTACAGTACATTTATTCAAATCATCACACATTAGAGACATCGCGTTACATGCTACGTATGGGTGGTAAATTCTCGAGCCATTCCGCGTGGGTTTACGTACCGTGCGAGCCGGGGTGCACTGCACATCCTCCAACGCACGCCGTTGCACATCCAAAGCCCGTATGAGCTATACACTTTACGAAAACCGCGTGAATTGAACCGCTAAATTGTAGCGATATACGCTGAACAACCTCTGTCCTCGAAGTTACAGCACCCACTGTACACTTGACACCCCACGCGCGTGACGTGAAAGCGCGCCCATAGTGCATCAAACACCCCACGTGCACTGCACGAGGTAACAAGAACACAAAATAAAACACTTATAGTGTGCGAGAAATACACGAGATAGCAAGATAGACACAAGATAGCACACGGCAGCTGTGACGACATGGAAGCGATATGCCACACTACAGCCAAGCAGACACACGTCACATACACTGGATGGCACACACCAAACGGCAGCGTGTAGGTGTCAAGCTCGGAATGAAAGGCATCATAGTATGCGCACATGATAAACAGTACACCGACGCGCTTAAGTTCACGACCGCCGCTCAAGGAGACATGGTGTTCAAATACTATGTGGATACAAAGCTTGTGAATTACCACGATTTTAGAAGAACTCGATTTTTATTCTTCTTCAAGAAGATCTCACTAATTCAGATACAACACATAGAGTATGCCATACTAAGTATAGGATGCAATTAATAAATATCATTACTGCCGATGGCAGTTTAGTGTGTACGGCTTTAAGCCTCAAAATCTATCTTAAATGCGTCCACTGGTACGACCCAATTATAATGAATGCCAAAGCGTAGCCAGTGAACAAAGAGATTATGCCGTAGTAGTAGCCATGAGCCACCGGCATTGTGCTCATCTCTTTAACAAAAGTGCTGATGGTTGAAAGGCACCCCGTGAACCCGCGCTGTAACCCCCACATGATTTGCCGCTGTAAAGGCGAGACGTGGGGCAGTCTTTGGCACAGTTCAAGAATGCACGCCAGCAACGTCGCGAAAACATTCGCAATGAAGGTGCCCCATTTGAACCACTGTTTGGGTTTGTTCAGTTTGGCCAAGTAGAACCGGAGCCAAACGCCCAAGGGAGCAAACACACCACACAGGGGCCACCACCGGTGCTCGTTTTTCACCCAAATCGACATGACAAGGCACACAACCCATGCAGATATGCCCACAAACCCGCACAAGTAACGAATCACGCGCTCCTGCTGCTTTGACAAAGGTTCAATCCCGAATTCGTGGCGCCACAAATGTCCAAACTGCTCGCCAGCTTTGTAGGCGGCAAAGCAGCAGCACAACTCCAACAGCAGCCGTGCCATAAACAACGGCACGCCGTAGCCGCTGTTGTGCCACGACGGTTCACGCGTGGTGGCCGTATTGAAAATGTCGGTAATAAGCTCACTGAACGACGACATCGCGCCGCAGAATCCCGTGGTGACGTGGGGGAGCAGAATTACGTCCCAAATGAACGGAGCACACGCGATCATAAAACAACCGGTGAAGTTCGCCCACACGCTACCGAGATTTTCAAATGCAAACAACTGGATGAGCCCTTCACGGCCGTAACATCCGGCAATGCCGAAAAACAAAAGGCCAAACAGTAGCTCAACCTCTTCTTGCAGGCGTGCGTGTGGCGGATCAGCCATGGTCCGCGTGGAACAAAGCCCTTGCCCTGAATCAAGAGTCCCCCTTCGGGCCGCGTAATTTAAGCCAGATCTGATGCGTCTAAAATGGATGAAGGTGGCGTCTATACGCTGTAGCCGATGCTGTTTAGCAACTGGGTGCGACTTATGCTGTCGTAATGGGTTCGAATGGTACTAATGTGGCCTGATATATCTGGTTCTATATTTAGGTATTTACTGATAAGCAGTAGTTACATAGTTCGTTTAAGGTGTTATAATAAAGACATCTACGTACCGCGCATGTACACGCCAACAACAACAACAACAACAACAACAACAACAACAACAACGAAGCAACATTTCGTAGCGTACAAGCAGTATAGCGCGTATGTGCCGATGCAGAACTTCCCGAAGTCGTATAGTCGCTAATGAAGCATGTTGCCTATATATTAAATTAGATGGCCATAATTCCGCTATAGTGTGCACCAGTAATATCTAATTCTACGCACTGGGCACCCGTCCGCACTAAGCACGTATGAAACTTGCAGATTGGAAACTAATTGGCTTCATTCATCGTGCGTTACCATTCAGTGCAGACCACTGCGGGCCTCGGAAGTCTAATAAGGTCATTACATGTCAATGTATCATGACCCCCACGACTTAGCCGTCATGAACGACGTATATGCCATTATTCCCGCGCCGAACAGACCAAGCACAATGTCAGCGTAATACCGGAACGACCCGCGAGTAACTGTACACAAGTGGAGTAATGGCGGGTAAATATACACGAGCGGTACGCACGCAACGCTGCCAATGAGCGCCACAAACTTGTCGAGGTCATCAGCGCCCAGCCACGCTACACAGCCCGTGAAAAACACCAAAAAGAACCGGAAAACGTTCTTTTGCCACTTCACCTTACGCGAAAACTTACCACTGCGCACAAACAATGCATTTTCCAGGATGCGGATGGCCGGGAATAGCTGCAAAGGGGTGCTCAGCAAGATCGCTATCGAGTACAGCAACTGGATTGTGTTGGTTAGCACACTTTGCGGCAGATTCAACAATATCACCGTTTCCACTGCTGATCCCGTGGCCATGTACAGCAGCGCACCAACACTAACAAACACCACCGTAATGCCGACCATGACCCCGCCCAAAACCGGCCCGAACTTCCGCGGTTCACGCATCGATTCCTGGATGGGAATAATCAACCCAATTCCTTCATAAGTAAAGACAGCGGTGCCAATAAACAGCGTCCAACTCGATGAGTTGAACAAAGCCACATCAGCAATGCCACGCGTAAGCAGTGTGAGCCCCGACCACGAGTATAGGTAGATGAGCCCCGCCAAAATAAACGCATCGGCAATCAAGGCCGTGAACCCGAGCTTTGCAATGTCGCGAATCATGCTCAGTGGCAAAAACACTAGCAATTGCGAGATAATTAGCGTGCTAATATGTAGCATCGAGCTACGGTCGCCGCTCATAACGTTACCCACAAAACTGCGCAGGTTCTCGGCCACAAACACGATGTACGCAGAGGCAAATCCGATTTGGCTAACAACAATCGAGCCGAGAATTAGCAGCCGCACACGCTCGCCGTACAGCGCGCCGCCAATGTCACCAAACGAGCTCATCTGCGTATGGTTTTTCGCCTCAATCAACAGCAAAAAGCACCAGTACGAGATTATCGACACGACGATCATGACCGTGCTCGAGAATAGCAGCCCACCGTTGTAAAACGCCTTGGGCAAAAACAAAACACCGGTGCCAACAAAACTTTTCAGCAGAAGCATCACCGTTTCAACGGTAGAAGCCTGCCCCTTGGCCTGCTGGGAAACGCTACGCTGGAACCGCGGGCGTCTGAGCAATTCGCTCGTTTCAAGCGCATGCTGGCCACCAACACCTTCACCTTCTTCACCTTCTTCACCTTCTTCTTCTTGTTCTTCTTCAAGTTCCTCACCGGCAAAATGGCCGTAAAGGCTTAAAAACTCGATGAAGTTGCGCGTAAACATCGGCTGCATGCCCAACTCCAGTGTGGAAACCGGGGTGCTGCCATAAGTGCTGCCATAAGTGCTGCCAGCTTCCGAAACCGGTTCGGGCTGGTCCAAATCGCGCGCTGCCACAAACTCGCGCCGGAACCCGCCCGGCACCAGCATATCGCGGGCCTGGCCCACTTCAGGATCAGGCTCAGTGGCAACATCAAAGCTGCGGCTGCGTCCCCGCTTGATTTCGCCCTCGGCCGTGCGGTGTTCGCGCTGCCAGTTGTAGATTTCGCGCGTGATGTCGCCGCCTTGAAGCTGCAAACTGTCGAACCCACCCTTTTGCGGCACTAAATGCCGACCAACTTTCTGTACAATCTTTGGATCGGGATTATCCATGTCAATAGACCGGCCAGATGCTATGGAACCGGCCCGCGGCGAGGACCCAGCTAACGGGGTAACCTGGTCGTTAGGGGTGCCGGCTTTCAAGGGAATGGCGACTGCTCGGTGTTCATTACTACTGAACCGGCGGCTGGGCCGGCGGGAATTCGAGTTTGACGTTTTAGGACTGGGCTTGTTGCCGTCCATTTATCACTATGGCGAAACTAATGCGGTACCCCGGGCCCAACTAATACATAGGGCGAGGGCGAGGGCATTACCCGTTGAGAGTCCACTGATGGAGTGCAAATTGACGAGTAAATTATAGTTTCGTAGTTAAAGAAAGTTGGTACTGACTTCTAAGCCTCAAATTGCTGTCACAATGACGAATTTATTTAGTTTTGAGGGCACATTGGCCCTGTATGGTGGCTAAAGGATATGGGGGGGGGTACGATTCGTGGGGTACCGAGTCCCAGTGCGCTGACGGGTCCCATTGAGGGCAGCGGGGAGAACTGGGAGATGGTAATACGTATTTGTGTGATGATATAACTACGCTGCCGGATGCTAGTACAACTACTGTGTTGCCGAGTGCTGCTAACCCGTGATTTAGGGTGTAGTTCGCCGGGACGTTGACGCCATATCAGGTGACAAACGGCCTAAATATTCTTAAAAGGTACCTCTTACCCAAAACGGATAGAGGCCTCTCACCCCGTTACCCGGTTGGGCCATCTTCTATTTTCACCACAACCTCTATCACAACTCTAGGCGCGTCGCCTCCTCAAGCGTCGTACTGCTCTCAATCGATTAGCCCTCAATAAATCTGAGACCCGGACGCTCGATAGAATTCAGCCTATATTGAGACCAAAGTGGCTTTCGTTGTAAAATTACATAGATGACGCCTCATAAACGCGCGTCGAGCAAGCTCAGCTAACAAATAAACATCAATGCTACCCCCATAGTTGACCGTTCTCAAGTCATTCGATCGCATGTCACGGCAAACAAACGATCAGGCTTTTCTAAAGGAAAATTAGGTTACGGCTTGTTGTGTGGACGGCAAAAGTAGTCCAGATTTGGTAGGGAAACGACTTGGAGTGCTCAACTAAGTAAATGGTGGAGAAGTCTCCTTTTACGTAGTTTGATTCGGCCATAAAGACCAATGACGATATGGCCATTCCTGTCGACAGCCATCCTCCCGCGTTTGCTCCAGCTTCAAGAAAACTACACCGTGGAAGAATTGCTTCACTGGTGGAGACGCTCACGCTGATGTACCTTCACTTGCTCTCCAGGCTCGCTGTCCTTACAAGCACATTGTGAAACGGTGCCAAAGAAGCAAATTATGGACGTGCCAGGTGTAAATTGAGACGAATTCAGGCAAAAGATAGCGGCGAGGGCGGGTACCCTTTCGACATGGTATGCTTGAACCACCAGCGGGGTGTTGATTTGACCCCTCCTTACTCTCAAAGCTGAGCAAGTTACCTCAATCATGAATCTCTCTGCACATAGCCGTCACGCCACCAGCGACAGTCATAATCACTGCACAGTTATTGATCCTGCTAATTCACACGCTATAGCGTCCGAACTGTGCTGCAAATGCTCTACAAACTCCATAACTTGAAGACCAAAGCTCCAGTTAACGCGCGTGCAGCACATTGACATGATTCATCACCTTGCCAAGACTCTTAGAGAGTGCCTCAGCTTGATCAATTATTAATGAGCTATTTTTATACAGTTGCGTACTCAATAACGATTTGTTATGGCCTTCAAGCTGAATTTTGGCATGCAACAGTTGTGTGGCACCGACTATGCAATGTATGCTACGATAGAGGTAAGTAGGACCTATAGAATGCACTCACGCGATGCATGTGCCAGATATGGCCCCTGATAAGCCCGCCAAGGCCCTTCTACTGAACCTATATGGTTTCGAATGGCATGTTATCGTCCATACATCCGCTGTTCTATAGAAAAATGCAAATAAATTTCTGGTAGAGCCTAATAATCCGGTGACGGCTTTTGGTGCTTATCTTGAGATCGCAACCTGTACCCCTCATTTGGTGAGGGGAGCGAGTTCATGTAGGGTATCGATGTAAAGTCTGTAGTAATAATGCACAGAGATGGGATCAACGATCGGCATCTAAGATCAGTGTTGAGACGATGAATAAACACAACCCCAGAGGGCCCGCAGCGTAGATCACTACAAATAGCCGGGCCTTTTTCCGCTTTAAACTGACACACATGACCCCATTCATACCCCGAATTTCATCAGCTTGCTGACGCTACATAGATATCGCTCGTTCTACCAATCTTCAAAGGTATGCGCGCCTTCGTTGGGCTCGCGCGGTCGAAACCCTTACGGAGTTAAAAAAACCCTATGCAGTTAGTGCATAAAAAGAATGCCAATGCGCGAAATCCCCGCGTCATCGGGATGCAGCGAGCTAAGAAAGCGCGCACATGTGGTCCATAATTAAATTGGATATAATTGCCAGTTTCACAGATTTGCTAAACCGGGGCTCCCGTTTCGTACAATTAAGCAGTAACAGAAGCCGAGCAGTTCTCACGTTTTCACGCGATACAGAACCATGCTGGCAGGCTATTTTAGCAACTATTTTTTGCTCCCCGTCCCCACTTCCAGCCGCGGAGGTCCCCATAATGGGCAGGGGCTGCACGGTCTGTCCATGCTGCACTGGTATCGCTAAACAATCTCCGCTGGCTGAGACATTGGGGCGGGGAACGCATCTGCGTGAGTCATGGCATTGTTAGGGCGAAGCAGATCTGCGCGCGATTTAAGCTGCAACCTTACTCATCGGGTTAATGCACTTAAGTGTGGGCAGCCCCTGGGGATAGGGCGTACCACTCAAGGTGGCTCCTGGAGTCTAAAAGGTCCTAAGGTAGTACTTCGGTTTAGTTCACGGCAACTAGCCTGAAAATTCCATTTTGGTGCGCAAACCACACCGGTGAATTTTCCCCGTGCATCACCGAGCTGGCATTGCCTAGCCGCGCACTCGGAAGTCCCCGTTACCTTTTTTTTTTATATGGACAATCAGCGATTACAGCTTTTTCTTGACCGCTTAGAGGCGTTCAGCAGTGCTGCAACACGCACGGACCCCATCACTGCGCAGAACTCGTTGCTGGCCATCCATGACGAGGTGTTAGCCCTCAAATTAGAGCTGCTGCAGCTGCAACTTAAGCAGAACTCACAACCGCGAGCTGTTTCGGGGCCCAGTTTAGAAACTGCTAAACTCAACACTCCTCATTCAGCGGATACTGACAGCCGGAAAAGTTTACGCGACAGTAAAGACGGCATTACACGGCAGTACTCGAACACGCCGTCCAAGGCCACTTCCACTGTGAATATCGACGACGTTTTGTCGGTGAACTCTCAGTTTAATATTTCGGGGCCACCTGCACATTCGCAGGAATCTGATTCGAAGAAAAAACTCGGGTTTATTGATGCCATCCGCGTGGCAGTGCTTAATGTTGAGGAGCAGTCATTACCGCGCACAGAGCATTCAGTACTGCGTGTGAAACAGTCAGGACCTAATTTAAACGCTCCCCAGGTGGAAATATTGCCGCATACTCCTCCGGATGGCGTGAGCCCACCTTTTAGCCCGTTTACGCGCCGTCAGGATGAGAAACGCCAGCAAAGCGGCAGTATTGGTACCACCGCAAACGACATAGTGGACGGTAATTCAGCAGTGTCCAGTATAGCGCCCAGTATAGCAGTTCCGGCAAATTCCGGGGGGGCTGCTTCGAGTATGGCAGGAGGTCCCGGATTCATGGGCGCTAGCCCCAACGGCAGCAACACGCTCGAGCAAACCGAATATGCGAACAATTACACTAATAGCAAACCGGCGAGCTATGACGGCAGCTTTTTAAGCACACGCGACAGTCTTGGCGGGGGAACGATGGGCAGTGCGAGCCTAAACGGCAGCTTTTCGAACCAGAGTGATCCGAATGCGGAGAATGCCGTGGTGCTGAAAACTTCGCGGCGGCTGAAATGCTTTAATAAGTGTTTTCCCGTGTACCGGCAGTTGTTCAGGTACGAAACGCAGCCCAAAAACTTCTTGCGGCACAAAACGGGTGACTTCTCGTCGGCGTTGTCGCCAAACTGCATGTACATGGCGCTTGTGAATGCCACGAGCTACCAGGCCTATACATTGGCCAATGATTACAACATAAAGCCGAAACTGCACTTTTCCGGTGATTTACCGAACTCCCGTGACCATCCCAAGTATTTTGTTGCTATGAACAATATGTGGCTCGTTGTGGCTCGCGCGGACGGCCACGTTCTGGTTGTGTGTTTGGCAACGGGCCGCGTGTTGTTCAAGCGAAGCATGCAGGTTATGATTACGGCGCTTCAGGTATCCTCGGAGGGCGCGTTTATTTTCCTGGCTGTTTTGAAGTCATTGAGCCCCAGCACGCAACGCAGCCTTATCTATTTAATTTGCCCGTCCAATTTGCTAACTGCTGATGAGGCGTTCGAGCACCCTGACATTGTGTCGTTCGAGAGCCCATATAACGACGCGATCCACATCGCATCTCTGAACGAGGGCGAGACCGCGGTGGTTTGTGCTACCGAGCGCGAGAGCCGAATTTTCGTGGCGTCACTTGCGGATTACCGGGAGCCCCGCATCCTCCTTCGCAGCAAACGTAACACGCAGGATGTGCTGCCAATAGAGTCGGCAATCAGTGAGACGAAGAAACGTCCGCAGGGTATTACTGGGGTTGAGTTTTTGCCGAATAATCGCTACGTCTTACTTTCGTCAAGCGCCCCGTCTTCCACGCCAGTTATTTTGGACACGAAGTTGACGGTTACCAAGAGTAAATTGCGAAACAAGAACATACAATACTTGTCGCCATCGAGCCAGCAACAAGCGGTGGTTGTACGTTTCGACAAAATGGGCTCATCGATCCAGGCGTGTATTCCGTCGCCGAAGGGTAATGGGGCGGCGTTTGTTGACAATTCTGGTGCGGTTTATGTGGCGAATTTGCCATCAATCTCCACAGAGTCACGAAAGATAGCAGTGTCATTCAATCTCGCCTCGGGCTCTACCTTGTTTACGGCTCCGGCGCTCCGTTTCTCGCCAGATGGAACAACTTTGTTTGCTGCGGATAGGAAGGGTGACTTGCATATTGCAGATTTCGGGGCAGATTACCCGCAGCAGCCGGGAATAATGAGATCGCGCCTACTGAGCTAGTCAAAGATCTCTGTTGTTGTTGTTTTGCCTTTTGATGATTTTTGCAGTTATTTATTCACTTCGTGTGAACATTACTAGATTTGACATGGAGCTTTTTAGAGATTAATGAGATTAATGAATTATTTTTTAAGTTAGATGGACTTTACACGGTACTGCGACAGCGAATAGAAACGATCTTGTTCAGTAATTCGGCTGGAGACATTTCAAGCTCCTCACAGGCCACTGAGGGGTCCTCACGAAGTACCTGTTCGCAAAAATCACCATCTACAACATAGCGACGCGGAACATAGTAGCTTCGAAACGCAGTCACGCTTGAGGTACCACATATGAACTTATGCGACTTCTCAAGCGCGCGCTCAATATCCGCATACAATGAGCATTCCGTGAGAGATACGAACGGAATGAGGGCACCGATTGTACCTTGCAAACCAGTGTATACAATTGCCTCGGTGCCCGCAGTTGGTGACAGTGTCGATAAATGCAGCTGCGTAATGGCGTCAGGAACCCAGAAGTGGGCGACCAATTCCAGTTGCAACGGCTCAAAGGACGCGTCCGGTGGAGATGTTGAGTACAACTCAGCATCGGGCAGCCTCAAAATCGCCAAATTTCCATAATGATCGCCAACACACACGGTGGCCAGGTCCAGCACAACCATTGCTGCGATGCTACGGGGGACAGGATCCTCAGCTATGATATGGAAACCGCTCGCGCCTTCGCTTTTTTGCTCGAAATACGCCAACATAGTTACCGAGCAGCGCGAGTCTCCGATGTATACTACATTTTTCATCGCTTTCAGCGTTTTGATAACAGTGAGATTCTCAAGAATGATTTCGTCCTGAAGTAGTAGCTGCTTTCGCCCAATTTCGAACAGAACAACTCTATTTTTAACGGCTGCCAGCAGCTGCCCTCTGAATGGAAGCAATGCATGGCACTCGTCGTTTAACTCGGTTGCTTGGACCAGTTTCAGCTCCTGATTGTATTCATATACCTCGAGCAACTTTGCAGTGGAGACAACGAGAAACTCAGCTTGTTTAGAGTCGAATCGTACGTTTGTGGCAGTGTGAGCGCGTGCTAAATGGGCAGTGTCGCACTTCTCACCGCACTTATCTGTATTGTTCAGTGACAAAATGATCTCTTTTTGTACAGCAAAGACGGAATTCACCGCGTTCTTCACGAGGGCAACAGCCGGCGCTGCTGCAAGGCCATCACATTCAAACGCAGTGGTGTCTATTCCACACCTTGTAGTGTCATCATCAATGGTAAACACTTCCAAACTCGATTTGTTGATACCGATTACGCCACGTTCGGGGATGTCCATAGTAGCGAATGAGTGGCAGTCCACAAGTCCATGGCACGCATTCCCATACAATGGCTTCGAGATTTCGTGGTTCAGCAACCATGCGCGTGTTGACAACCCAATAACGTTACCATTACCGAGCACCGCCAATGACACTGGCTTTGAACCCAACACGCGAACCATTATGTCCTCCTCGCCAACCACTGAGCATATTCCATTTTGGTGGCCCACGTACAGTATATCAGTGTATGCCAAACTCGACACGGGAAACTGCACGGTGAAAATGCGTTGCTGGCTAAACTTCGTGAGTGACCACTCCCTAACAGTCTCATCCTGCAATGCAACGAACATCCGCGTGGTTTTCAGTTCATTTGGACGCTCTTGTGCGAACGCAAGCGCCTTGATTGCAGATGTTTGGGGCAGTCGCTTTTGAAATTCAACCAGAACACCATTCTGTTCCTCAAAATACAGAATAGACTGGTCGCTTAACCCCAATGCAAGCTGGGTTTTGCCCAAACAATGTGCCACAATTGTCGTGTTGCGTGGCGTTGACCACGGCAGCACCTTTGTGGCTGAAGTTACGTACCGCAGGCCGCGGGCATGAACCTGCACGGTGCCAGACATCATAGCACCTACACAGAGTGTGGCAACCGATGCTGCCAGCCCCGTTTCCGCCTCAGACACTTCCTCAACGCCGCCATCACTGCTAATCCCCAGCGCAATCGTGCTCGTGGTAAACGCTAACACGATCATGCTGTGTTCTATATCCACGGCACGTCGTTTAATGGCAAAAACGGCCTGTGGAGCAGAAGGCAATGGGGTCGATGCCACCTCAACGGTGCTCAGCCCGAACCGTACCTGTTTTGCCGGAGTGCCTTCGGCGGCCGTTGCCACAACCAGCCCATGTCTTTTTGATATGAGCGACGTAGTCACTGGCGCAAGTTTCGATAATGTGCTGACAACATCGAGTTGCAATTCAGTATCGGTGATCTTCGAGATCTGCAACAACTTGTGATCTCCCTGTAACGCAGCGGCTGCAAACACAAATCCGGCTTTAAATATAACCACCCGGCGTAATGGGCACGGCATTCGGTCTCCCGTTACGCTGTGCAATGCAAGTTCATTATTTGTAACCTTCAGCATGTAGCATTTAGCAGAGTCCACCTGAACCAACACAAAGAAGTCATTGCGGTTTATGCGCACCGTTTGCGAATACACAACATGCCCAGGAATATCAATTGATGCCTTGAACTTCCCATCGATACCATAATACTGCGCCGTAGTATTGACAAACACCATAAAACCTGCTGATCCTCCTGGAACGTTAGGCACGGCCACAAGATGTGCGGCCCCCGGAGAGAGATCCGTGGACCACAGCTTCGCAGTAATCTGCAGCCCGGCATTAAACTCATACAGAACGAGCCTCAATGTGTTTTCAAACCGCAATCGTTCAATAACCGCGAAGGCTGGGTTGTCGAACCCGCGATCCGCAGCAGCCAAAGCATAGCACACCGCATCAATTGAGTGCTCAACTGCAACCAGCTTAGGTTCAAGCTCGTCTGGAGTTGCGTAGACGTATTTTGTGCGGCGCAATGCAGCCATGAACACGGCACGGCCGTGCACATCAACATCCACATATGCACCAGGCAAGTCAGCCCGTAATTCGCGCGTAAAACTGGAATGCACGGCAAGCTGCGTAAATTTACACGTTTGAACATCGTATTCCATAATTACAAGATTCGAATCGGCAACTACGACCAGTCGGTCAATTTCGGCCAATGATTGGAGCCGGGCTAGATTTCTAACTACTGCATAACAGTTGAGGCAGCACCGTTGCACCAGCACTTCACGATCAGCATCAACTTCGAACACTTCAATCCACTGCCCGCGGGCGATCACCAGTGATTCACTTTTCTTGCTAAAGGCGCAGACTACGGCATCCGTAACGGTATCTGGCCGGTGCACCGTAACATGGTAGAGTCGTGGGCTCATTAAACCGCTACCAATTATAGCTACTGATGCGCCCCGCTGATGAACCAGCGGTTATGCTACTAAGCGATTGGTCTCAACCAAATGTGTGTTATGCGGTTGATTAACTGTATCTATTTCCCACTTATATTGGATTATTCTGGTAATTTTATCAGTGTGCAGGTTGTACAGGTTTTACAGGTTTTACAGGTTGTACAGGTTGTGCAGGTTGTGCAATGCGTGGAAATCAGTACGGGCATAGGGCTCGGTGACACGTATTTGTCAGCACATCCCACCGCCATTCTATCGTCACCAGCCCACGCCCCGGTCCCGTCCCACGACTCCCTAGCCTTTCGAAATTTCACCTGCTGAACCCACCATAATCAATTAAATGTCCACCCCCTACGCGACAAACGTCTCTGTTAAGCGCAAGCACGTTCTTGATGGTGTTTTCAACGCCGAACTGAACGAGTTCTTCCAGCGTGAGCTGGCTGAGGAAGGCTATGCCGGTATTGAGATCCGTCCCAGCGAGAAGAAGACCGAGATCATTGTTCGCGCGGGCCACGTCCAGGCTGTGCTCGGAGAGAATGGCCGCCGCATTCGTGAGCTCACGAGCATGCTCGAGAAACGTTTCCGCCGTGAGCCTGGCTCGTTCGTTGTGCTGGCTGACCGTGTTCAGGAGCGTGGCATGTCCGCCGTGGCTCAGTGCGAGTCGCTTAGGTACAAGCTGCTTAGCGGTTTGGCCATCCGCCGTGCTGCTTACGGTGTTGTGCGCTACGTCATGGAGTCTGGTGCCAAGGGTGTTGAGGTCGTTGTCAGCGGCAAGCTGCGGGCCGCCCGTGCCAAGGCTATGAAGTTCCAGGACGGTTTCATGATCCACTCTGGTCAGCCCTCGCGTGACTTCATTGACACGGCCGTGCGCCACGTCATGCTGCGTCAGGGTGTGCTCGGTATCAAGGTCAAGATCATGCGTGACCCTGCCTCGAGTGGCATTGTTGGCAAGACGACGCTGCCTGATCAGATCACGATTCACGATCCTAAGGCTGAGTCCGCCATCCCGGAGATTCCCGAGGGCCGCATCTACCGCCAGGACGCTGTCGCGGCTGAGGAGACCGAGGAGGTTGCCGAGCAGTAATTTATCATATATATAGCCACAAATCTAGCTTGCAACAGCTTGCCAAATAAGACAGCTAAACAGCGTGGAACTTGGTACAGGTTAATACTCAGTAAGGTGTTACTTTCTAGGTGCTACTTTGTAAGTGCTGCATTGTAAGTGCTGCATTGCTGGCGCTACTTTGTAAACTTTTACAGCTTACTGACCGGATTGGGGAACGTGTTGCCGCACCAGGTGCACAACTGCATAACCAATGACCGCACGCTGTTCACTTCTTCTATGGTGCTGCCCGTATTGAGCGCGCCCTTGAGGTGGCCCCTTAATTGTGGGTCCGCATCTTGAGGAATGAGGGCAGCCACAACCACGAGCGACGTTTGCTGCTTGTTTAACACGGACGTGTGGGCCAACAGCGGGCCGTACTCAAAGTTCGTAACGAACCAATCGAGATCCGGGTACGCCGCGTTTAAGTTGTGGTGGATCCGGTTAGTGATTTTACCGTAAATATCAGCAAACAACGCCTGGCCATCCTCGCGGAAATCGGTCTTGTTGGGCCGCAACCGGTTTGTGGCCCGTAAATGCTCGGGAGTGGCCCGCATCAAAGCGGTTAGCCCGTTGATCGTGCGGGGGAGGCCAATCAAAGCGGCAGTTTTGAAAATGCTTTCCCGAAACTGCGCGGTTAGCTCGGCATGCTCCGTGTGGGGTGCGGCATTCATTGCGTACTCGTACACCGCGGGGATTTCCCGCGCCTGGTTCGACACACTGAGCGCTGCAGCGGACAGAAAGTGCCAATTACGTTGGAGATGCGGCCATTCTTGTAGAACTTTCAGTCTGGAAGCAGTGAGGATGCCCATGGCCGAATTACACGAACCCCTCGCCCCGCCCGAGCTGGGTCAGCCCACGCCAACCAATTGCGGATCGGTTAAGTCAATTTAGTAAATATTCAAAATTCTACGGTAAGTAAACGCTTTTTAAAAACAGCTTTCATTCATTTGATCACGACAATTTGCCACAATTACTCTTACTTTCTCCCCTGCAGCTAAAAGCCTAGGGTTCAAACTGAAATTCGCCTTAATGAGGGTGCCCCGGCCAGTGCAGGCCGTGTTCGACAGCTTCCCGCTCGCAACGCTGCCGGCGCACGACACACCACCGCTGCTTTCAACAAAACCTTTGGAACTTGCCGTGTACAGCATTGACAATGACGGGCTGCCCCTCGACCCGAAATGTTTAGAAGCGGCCACTTTGCTGCTTGTGGCCGGCCGTAACCCAGCGATCAGCGTTTTATCGCCGTACATTTCCGCCTCGGAAACGTTGCCGCTGCTGTTTGACGGCCGCCACGTCATGTCATCGTTGGCAGCGATCGCTGCCATGGGCACCCATGCAATCGATGAGAAAAATGATGGGGAGAAAAGTGATGATGCAAACAAGCAGCTGGCAATATACCGGGCGTGCCGGGCACTTGTGGATTCGTGGATTTTCGATGCATGGCATTACGCGGTCATGGCCGATCCCGAAGTGCGTTTTAAGGTGTACGGCTGTACCGCTGAGTTCCCGTGGCCGTTTTCGGTACTTTCCCAGCGGGAAAGAGATGCACATCTTGAAAATCGCCACGCTCGTGCCCAGCGAGGCTCGGGAGATGACTATGTGTGCTCAACAGCGAACCTGGCTCGCGTACGCATGGCATTCGATTCGCTGGCGCATTTCGTGGCGGCAGAAACAAGCTCGGTCCCGACACCGTTGGATATTTTGGCGTTTTCGTACACGTGGCCGATCTTACAGCTGATGCCCGAGTCGGCATTGGCGAGCATTGTACCGGAGACGCTGCGCGACCGGTGTTTAACTGTGCGTAATTACGTCGTGCAACTTAGAAACTAATATATATTACACTAGTGTATCAGCTCGTGTCATTTAAGCAGTACCACTTAAAGCACACACCCTCTAAGACGCTTTAAGTACTGCCAGTAGCATGGACGTGAAAAATAGTCTTTAAAACTTGGAGCATCACGAAGTTCGCATCGAACCCGCCAATAATGTTACCTTCCTTTCTCAACGCTTCAACTAGTTTCGCCCGCTGTGCACAGACTCCCACATTTGAGCAATTAATTGCGGTTCCATATGGCAACACCACCACTCCGATTCCATAAACACTATCAGGATTTTAATGTTTACATTGCGTTGTGGAAAGCTCTAAATAAACTATGTCAATGCACTGTCATTAGAAATGGTGCATGGGCGTTAACTAAGGGCCACGCTGGTGCTACGTCGGTGTAACAAAACCTGCGAGCCACAGAAAAACAGGAAAACAACGTAAACGAGCACGGCCCACATGATTGTGCGCGCAACCGCCTTGCCGTCGGCGGGGTCATTCACGCTGCCGACAAACTCCTCGTGGCCGCGGTGGAACATCAGGGCAATAAACGATAAAATAACCACCGCAAATAATGATAATAGCGTGCAGAACCACGCGCCAAACGCACCCACAAGCGGCTTCATTGTGGTGGTGGTGGGGGCTCGGTGCTCTCGCTACCCTATGGCTTGCGCCCTACTCAATGGCTTAGGTTCGCTGCCTGTGATAATAAGTTCGTGGTTCTACTCCATTCGAGTATAGTTTTTGAGGCAAATTTGTGGCGAATTGGAAGTAAAAGGATAGAGCTAATGCGCAGCTGAAATTAGTGCTGGTGGGGGGTCGATTGATCCACGATTGCGCTCGGAGCCTCACGTAGTTGTTGGTACTTATATGGAGCGCCAGGTAGTTGGACTCGACACACGTTTAAAATCGACACACTTTGGAATCGGTGACATCGACTATTGAGGTTTAAAGACCTTACGAAGCGCTTACTACTGGAATACAACACATAAACGCTGAAAAAGGTCAGAAAAAAGGATCGTTGCTGGTTATTCTTATAATCCAAAGGTCTATATCATTATTTGGGCCTTATCTCAGGGGAAAAGTCAGGAGCTATATTTATAGCGCCAATCACGCGGGTGCCATTTCCCGATATAGATAGACGCGATCACGTGCAGGGCGGGAGTCGCCGTAAAAGATGCGTGGTGTGCACGGGGGCGTAGTAAATCCACTCGGCTATTAAACATGATATGAGTATGACGTATAATTTGTATTAGAATACTAGGGAATGCTAATACACCCGCAACGCTTGAATTCACCCTAAACGTGGAATGTACGCAATGCACTTCAAACGCGTCGCGCGATATATAGGACATCATCCCACATATCCCTTTTTTATCCAATGGGTCGAGACCGCGTATCACATCCTTGCTTTATCAGCCGAGGATCACCTTCGACTACGAAACTGCAACGATGTACCTAATCCTAGCTTAGAATCTAAATACCGAAGCGTAAAAGCTTTTTTTTCGAATTGCTCGAGAACCTTCGTTGCGTTTGGCGGCTCTGACGTCTGCATTGCTATGCAAAGGATTGGGGACGCAGGACGCAGCTCGGAGCGGCTAAAAAAGCCCTTGCCTCCCTGTAGGATTGGGGTTTGGGTTGTGTAAGTGGGCATCGGAGGTCTCAACATGCAGGGTGTCTGGAATCAATGAGGCTTTTTCTGTTTTTTCTCCACGCTAAAAAAATTGAACGGAAACAAAATCAAGAAGTACGTGATACAAGCAGAATACATAATTGATATCTCAACAAACTTGTGAGGGATCCATTAGTAGAAATTGGCCCCAATTCGTTGTACAAACATCATCTACGTTAACCTTATTCATAGGTCGGTTTGCTAAGATTTTACCCTAGGCACCCTGGACCCTGTGATTGGTCATTTTGACATATGCAAGGAAGCGGCTTTTTCCGCAATGCAGATCACATGACAAAACCTAAATTCATCACTCAATTGGCGTTTCTTGACGAAGCCTTCAGCCATACATATCACCGTCAAGAAAACTATCTGCCAACGAAACTTCAGGTGAATTCGTTGCTTAAAGCACCACTCAAATCTTTAAAAAAGAAGTAAAAACAATCGATATATTAGGGTTAGGTGCGTGATTTTCACGAAATAACACTCGGAGATGAACCCCAACCCTCGGCAAACGGCGTGCATGACTGAAACCCACATCAAAAACCAAAAGTATGTATTTTGAATATGAGCAAATCATTGTGGAGGTATAACAACCCCGAGAATAGGATGGCGTTGCACATTATATAAATTTTTAAAGGCATTTTTTGAATTTATTGGGTCTCATAGTCCGTGCACCGCATGACTGTAAGAAACCTGCAGAGCTGTCAGTCACTGCATCAGTGCGAGATTACCTTCGGGTGAATGATGACTTTCGCAGCTGAGTGGAACATTGAGTGTAATGCACAAGGGTCTAAGCGTATTTAATATGTATCTAACTTTAAGTGAAGCGGCACTCGCCAACCAATCAGCACGTTTCAGGCGAATGTGAGCAAGAACTGGGGTATTTGAATAGAACAAAAAGCCAGTGTGGACCTACGCACTTAAATATCATCTTCTTAGTCTGGAAATCACCTGAGAGTTGGGCAACAATGCACGCTGGCGATGAAAACCATTGCCGAAAAAATTAGCATAGCAGTCACGTGATGAAGCACAGAGTTCTTAATAATGCTTGACCATGTACATGAAATATCGACGCGGCAGGGTTATGCAGTGTGTATTTTGACGTGTAGTAAATATTTTCGTTTGCAAATCCCACCTCGACATGCGCTATAATATAGTTAACCACAAAAGTCCTTTTGCTCACTGATAATTTTACTGATGCACATATATATATCACTTTATAATCTACGATGATCTCGGAGCTGTCACGCTGCACGACAATCTACTTATAAACCGCTAGATATATATTATGCACCGATCAAGCCGCATCGCATACAGGTTTAGGGTCACCGATCCCGGTAACTAAAGTCCGATTACGCACTGCGCGATTTTTTGCATCGGATCTAAAATCCTTTCCCACGACCGATTGGTCTATTTATTGCGCCTTTGGGTAATGTGTGTGATCTTGGTGTAGGCCTCGGTGTTACGTGAAGTGATACCTCCCCTTTCTCAGTGGTTAAACAGCATAAAAGGGCATCGGCACACGCTTCTGTAGGCAATTTCCCGAAGTCGCGCCATTATTCACAGGAATTAGCCGCGCTTCGGAAACTAAAACTGCGCAACTGCGTAGATATATCGTATTCTTGTTTTTTACCGAATACAGTTTCTAGTTGCATTTCGCTGTAAGCACATTTGATCCAAACAACCTGGTTTTTATGAACGTGAGGTACCTCAAGTTAATTCACACGCTTGAAGGTAGTTGAAGGATTGGATAGATTTGCAGATAAAAAACAGTGGAGTTGAAATTTTGGAAGCACCTGCGTCTATTACCTATACAGCAATTCCGAGGCCGAGCTAACGAATTGTGAGTGTATTGTTTGGTTTCTTGCGAATCGGCTGATTGTCTATATAACATTTGGAGCAACAGACAAGACTTGTTGATCACTCGGTACAGCCAACAGGATCGTGAACTTTAGCGTCACCTGTTCTCTCCACTCTCTTTTTCTTTGATTCCAAGATTTAGAATGGAATTAAGCACCACCCATGAGACGGTATGGCATTTAAAGGCACTGCGCCACTTTCTGGAAAATGCACCATCTTTATTCCACGATGGCAGCAGGATACAGCGCCATAAGTTACCCAATGCCGATGTGATATCGTGCGTTAAATGGGGCGACGATTTTCTTATTTCGGGAACCGACATATTGCGCTGCATTGTGTACAGATTTCAGGCATTTGGCCGCGAAATAGTCAAGCGCACAAAGTTCGAGGAGTTCGTGTTCAGTAATTTGCGTTCACTCAAGTCCAACGTCCGCGCTAGACTTGAAGACGGGAAGTCGGATTTGCTGGAGTTTCTCCACGAAAGCGGCTGCATTCGCACCAAAAAGAAGCAGCGTGTGTTTTACTGGAACGCGGTACCCCATGACCGACTTTTACTTGATATTCTTGAGCGTGAATTACGACGGGCGGTCATGGAGTCGGTATTTACCGATACTGGCCGCGTCACGGTTGCCGTACGCGAGCCGGCTATTTCGATGCGGTACAACCCGTTACAAAAAGTTATTCATCAGGCCAGCCAAATAATTAATGACACGCCGGACGAATATAAGGAATTGGTAGCCGTTATATTTGGCATGATTCCTCAGCAGTCGGCCTTACAGCAGCACACATTGGCACTGTCTGCGCCTCCACCATCGCGGGCACATACCCAGCCACTTCTGGATCGGCCAAGTCACGATGGGCAACTAATGCAACCAATGCGTGACGGGCAAATAATGCAGCCAGTTCGTGACGGCCACCTACGGCCCATGTGTGACGGGCAAATAATGCAGCCAATTCGTGACGGCCACCTACAGCCTATGAGCGACGGGCAAATAATGCAGCCAAGTCGTGACGGCCACCTACAGCCTATGCGTGACGGGCAGCACTTACAACCAGTGTACACCCACCCGCCTCAACCGCATATGTACGTTTCTTACCCCTACCAGATGATGGTTTACGACCAGTATGGAATGCTGCAACCCGTTTCGATGTCATACTCGCCTATTGATCCATCAGCAACGCTAGCACCGATACTTCCACCGCTGCAGTCACCGGGACCTCTATCAGAACCGCCCCTTAGCTATGCCAAAAGCGTTCCTGAACAAATTACTCATGTGGAAGGCGACGTCAGCATGACCCCTGTAATGGTGGAAGCTCCCGTTACGATTGAGGCGCCGGCTCCGACTGAGGTGCCAGCCACGATTGAGGCGCCCGTCACGGCTGAGGGGTCAGTTTCTCCATCGGTTTCTACTGCTGCTTATACTTAAAGATACATGGCTTTAATCCTTGATACGAGTATAAAAACCTGGCAGGATTAAACAGTCAACCAAAGGACCAAGGCCTTTAAGAGGGTTAGGTCCTGCATAGTCAGGGCGCGCGCCATGCAGGTACAGCCCCGAGGCAGCCCTGATAATAATCGGGTGAATTGGTTAAAAATAACCGGGTCCAATGTTGACCACGAAACAAAAAAGGCTCTGCATAATTCGCTAATGACCACAATATGCTCTATAATTGGTCATGGCTGCGTGTAGTATTCACAGCTGCTATAGCGTGTAGGCAACGTGCTGATACTGTTGCCTCAAGCTGTGCGATTAAAATTAGACATAGAAGGTATATAGAGACCATAATACATATTTTAACTGCTTAGCTACCGCGCAGCGACATAGGAAACTAATGAAAAGCTTACGTTTATATACATACTAATCCTGCACGGCGTTGTTGTAAACATTGTTTACGTCGTCGAGATCTTCCAACTCAGACTCGAACTTACGGAGCTTCGCAACAACTTCCGGATCCTCAACCAATACTGACTGGTCCGGGTCTGCCACATACGCCAGGCCAAGGTCGCTAATCTTATACTGTTTACGCAGCTGCTGAGCACATGCTGCCAACCCCCCCGCGTTTGTGTACACGAGCACTCCGGGATCCAAACTTTCGATATCCTCCACACCGTCAACTTCTAAACAATCATCAAACACCGTGTCAAATGATTTGGTGGTTTCCAACTCGATATATCCGCGCCGCTTGAACAAGAATGCCGTTGGTGACAATGATCCCTTATATTTGAGGAAAGCAGCCCGTACTTGCTGAGCGGTCCGGTTCTTGTTTTCAGTTAAAGTTTCCACTATGAAGGCGACCCCGCCTGGGCCCACACCTTCGTACGCAATGGCCTGGGCGTTACCGGCTCCGCTGCCGTTAGCACTGCCACTAACTCGGGCAATCGCTCCTTCGATCACCTTTTTCGGCACGCTCATTTTCGTAGCATTTTCCATAATGGTTGCGAGCCGGAAATTCATGGCTGGATCGGGACCGCCGCCTTCTTTAACGGCCACTGAGATCTGGTTCGCAATCCGGGTGTTCTGTTGCGAACGTGAAGCGTCCTGTCGCGCTTTGCGGTGTTTAATGTTCTGCCATTTCGAATGGCCAGCTCGTTGGATGGCGCAGGTCGAAAACAGTCGCTGCAGCCGCATGAAAATGGTGCGGGTTGAACCCACAAACATACTTGAACTAATAGGTTCGGTTGGGCTTCATGACCTATCGTGTGTATGGGAAATACTGTTTAGTACAAATTTAGAGGTAAATATTGAGCAAAATTTACAAATATTGGTGGTTGTTTAGCCGGTATTGGCGCGGGCTTTAAGCGCGGGCCGAGCCGACCGTTCAGGGCACGCGCTACGGTTGGCTGCCCCCCCCCCCCACCAGGCACATACATTGAGCGGGCATGTCGAAGGAGAGCGCTAACCGCACGCTCATTGCGGTGATCGGCGACGAGGACACCGTGACCGGCATGCTGCTGGCCGGCATTGGCCAAACGATTTTGGGCACGGGAGAACGCAACTTTTTCGTCGTGGAATCGACAACCACCGACGGCGACATTGCCGAGGCGTTTGAACGGTTTTCCTCGAAGCGCAAGGACATTGCCATTCTGCTCATTAACCAGCACATTGCTGAGCGGATCAGGAAATCCGTGGAGGCGTTCCAGGCGGCATTCCCCGCGGTTTTGGAGATCCCATCTAAGGACCATCCTTATGACCCAGAGAAGGATTCCGTACTTAAACGCGTGCGTAAAATATTTGGGGAGTAATATATACTTATTTACGTTTATTCTTTTTCTTTTTCTTGTGTGTTTTGTTTTGGGCATCGAGGGCATCGCGAGCACTTTCTTGGGCTTCTTCTTGGGCAACTTCTGAAACGTCCTCGGGGACACCTTCTGGAACTTCCACTTGGGTATCCTCAGGAGCTTCAGGAGCTGCATCATGAGGATCAAGAGCTTCGAGGGCATCAGGAGCTTCAGGAGCTTCGAGGGCATCAGGAGCTTCAGGAGCTTCAGGAACTTTGAGGGCATCAAGAGCATCTTCAGGGGCATCAGAAGCATCTTCAGGGGCATCAGGAGCATCTTCAGGAGTATCCTCTTGGGCAACTTCTAGAACTTCCTCGTGGACATCCTCAGGTGCTTCCTCAGGTGCTTCCTCAGGTGCTTCCTCAGGTGCTTCCTCAGGTGCTTCCTCAGGTGCTTCCTCAGGTGCTTCCTCAGGTGCTTCCTCAGGTGCTTCCTGCGTGATCTCTTCCGAGGCCTCTTCAGGAGCATCGGCAGGTGTATCCACAGTCTCCTGGGCCTCTTCAGTTGGGTCAGCAGCATCTTGGTGGGCTACATTGTATTCTTCAGATTCAGGCCCTCCCGCTTCTTCGCCAAACACCACGGGCTCACCCCATCCTGACGGCACTCCCGCCGGCTCACCATATGCATGTTGGCCGTAAGTGGACTGGCTGTAGGCATCCTCAGAAGCCGGCTCGTATGCCCCCTCAGCTGACCACGTTTGTTCGTACTGTGCTTCATACTCGGCTTCAGGCTCTTCAGAGTATGCATCAACGCCACCAGTCTCTACAGTCTCTTCTGCATACTCCTCCTCATAGTCATCATGACCGGCAAATTGCTCGACATTCTCTTCTCCAAGCTCGATATCGTCTTGTTCAAGCTCGACGGCATCTTCGTCCCGTTCAAAGTCCTCGACCGGCTCATTCTCGACCGGCTCATTCTCAGAATACCCGCTGTCAGCCTGTTCACCTTCATCTTGTTCAACTGGCTCAGACTCGCCTTCGTCTTGTTCAACCGGCTCAGATCCAACCTCTACATCTTCAACCTCCTCGCGGTCCTCCTCGTGAGTACCTTCTTGAGCCGGCTGGTCCTCATCCTCCATGTTGAACGATTTCACCGACTTTATAGAGGCCTGTGCTCGGTCTGCATCCATGCTGGATGCCACAAACGTACCGTTCGATAAATAGTACTTGCTAACACTCACCAAACGATGCTCGTGCTCGCACGCTGCCAGCCAGTCTGGCGTCACAATGGGGATGTTTAAATCATAAGCGCGCTTGTATTCAGGCCCACCCTCAGCGGTGCACACGAAATGCGTTGTGTCGAGCATTACGCTCGTTTGCGGGGCACGGCACCCCAGCCGATCTAAAGTCGCAGTTATTTCGGCTTCAGCTTGTGGAGCATTCACCAACGAACCAAGACACACAACCACCCCCGTTAGATCGCTCATTTTGTGCGTGTGCACGGTCAGCAAGTTGCTCGTAAACTCGCCCGCCGAGGTCGACAGTACGAGGCTGAAAGTATAGTCAGTGTCCAATTCAAGGTTAGAAACCTTGGTACGTGTGCGCTTTGCCGGCTGGGGGATAAGTCCCAACCGTTGGGCATCCTTGTACAGCGCGAGCGAGTGCAGTTCCGCACTGGCAACGTTGATCGGGTCCCATTCGAGCACCACCGAGGTCTGCGTGGTGTTTCGCGCGCGCAGCACTGGTTCTGAGGGAAGATGAGTAGCGAATTTCCGCAGAATCTCGGTTTGAACCTGCTCGAATCGCTGTTTATCGGCATATTCAGCGGCAACCGCCCGCGTGCATTGTAAACGCACGATCGAGCCGGCAACAACGTTTTCAGGCAGCAGTAATGTGGGGAACTCGATAGTGTGGTGGTCTGCCGAAACAAGTTTTGCCAATGCCAGATCGTGCATCCCTACACGGAGCTCGACCTCGATGGAGTCGCCGCTCGCGAGTGTCTCGGCCATTCCCCTGCCCACCTTCCACGCCCCGGTCTTTATCACCAACCGGGCATAACCCAGCAGTATGTATTTAGTGGAGCCTGTATTTAGTGCAACTCTGTACTAGTGCAAAAATGTATTCAGTAGAAACATTTAGTGGTCAATATATACTTGGTAGTCAACGGTCACTGGCAACATGTACCTAGCAGTCAAAGGTTAACACTAGGTGGTCTGTGAGCGCCATTCTTCTGTTTCTGTGAGTACTTCTGGTACAATTACCGTGCAACCTGTGCGTTATATGCACCATCGATGGTCGGTACACCGTGTGCCAAGTTTTGGTCCATAACATACTTATTTTACGTCTGGTGTCGGAGTAGTGGGAATGCCGCAAGGTGAGTACCTCGTGTAAAGCCAGCTAGTTAGAGTCGATGGTTGAGAACAGGAACTACTGGTGCTGGAGTTACGCTGTAAAATCAAGTTAAGTATAAAGAAAGGTTAAAGAACTAATGCAGTGGGGACTGGAGATCACCTGGTGATGGTGCTTCTCCAACATACGTAGGCCAGCTAGCTACCCCGCACTACACGCTTGTGGCACTTCGGACAGTTCACTTGGTACCATGCCATTTCGCCCTTGCAAAGCTCCGTTAATTCTTGCTTCGACAGTACATAATATCATTTAGCGTTCGAGCCGCGGATTCGCGTTTTGCGGTAGCGCAGCCCGCACATATTGCACAACTGCCCATAATTTAGCAACCACGAGGGCCGCCAGCACGGGGTGTCAGTGACCCCGCACGACAGGCACGATTCATGGCGGTGGTGCTCAGCAGCCGGCGACGGGTTTGTCCATGAAGTCGCTTGAGGAGGACTGTTTGCCTTAATTGGCCGTTTTGCCGGAACCTGCCGGCGCGAATGCGAAACAGACCGGCTGCGCGCAACCTTTAATATGGCATATCGGACTTCACCTTCTGCGGGGAACGGCAGGTTCTGGCAACTCCCGCTGAGCTATACTTGCTAAGCCATACGCAGTGGAGAGGAAGGAGGGCTCGGTAGCGAAATCTCTAAGCCCACGAACGATTCAGAGCTGATGTCAGGCTGCACATAAATGATTTTACTGTCATTGGCGATCCCGCACTCAGCATTGTTAATCGGCAAATATTTGGCGATTTGCGACAGTTCTGCTAAATCATTGAGCTTTGGCGCTAAAGGAGGTGTGCAG
>JAJMBI010000124.1:0-29675 GCA_030572815.1 Starmerella asiatica | reverse complement strand
AGCGTGTTAAAGGCATCTAATTGGCCTTAGACTGTACATCGGTAGCGTGTTAAAGACATTCAATTGATCTTCGACTGTACATCGCATTAGGTAGCGTGTTAAAGGCATCTAATTGGCCGTAAAATGTGCATCGCATTAGGTAGCGTCTTTATAAATTACCAATTGGCCTTAGACTGTATTAGGTAGCGTGTTAAAGGCATCTAATTGGCCTTAGACTGTATTAGGTAGCGTGTTAAAGGCATCTAATTGGCCTTAGACTGTATTAGGTAGCGTGTTAAAGGCATCTAATTGGCCTTAGACTGTACATCGGTAGCGTGTTAAAGTCATCTAATAGGCCTTAGACTGTACATCGGTAGTGCGTTAAAGGCATCCAATTGGCTTTAGACTGTGCATCGCATTAGGTAGCGTCTTCATAGATTACCAATTGGCCTTAGACTGTATTAGGTAGCGTGCTAAAGGCATCCAATTGGCCTTAGGCTGTGCATCATTATGTAGCGTGTTAAAGTCATCTAATTGGCCTTAGACTGTACATCGGTAGTGCGTTAAAGGCATCTAATTGGCCTTAGACTGTACATCGGTAGCGTGTTAAAGTCATCCAATTGGCCTTAGACTGTACATCGGTAGCGTGTTAAAGTCATCCAATTGGCCTTAAACTGTACATCTGCACTATTTAGAGTGTTAAAGGCACTCAATTGATCTTAGAAAGTACATCATTATCTTAGGCATTGGCCTTTAAGTACACCCGGTTCAATGTAGATATGAGTAACATGAGCCAATCCATCAATTAACGTTGTTAACTGTAATCAATTCAATAAGTGCGAGTATCACTTTGCCATGTGCGTTTGCTGGATTAAAAGCTACCTAATAAGTCAATTGGGCATTTACTTAATTGGGACGAACACTACAGCCTTTTGCCATGTGCTTCGTTTGCTAAACAGCACCACATAGCGAGCCAAGTGCGACCCCATGGTTCATTATACTTAAATCAAAGTGTGCGAGTGCATCACGTGACCCAATATGGTGGATAAACATTTAAGCTATTTCGCTATTCACGCTATTACGCCATTACGCTAGTTTATTTCTGCTTGAGATGGTTCGTCGGACCCCAGAAAATGGAGTGCTCGCCGTCGCCCCAGAAGAACTTGCGCGTACGCAGGTTCTGGTACTCCATCTCCGGCGGCCACTGCTCGTCCGGCAGCTCGTTGAGCTGGACAAGGTGGCTCATGTGCTTCTGCTCCTTCGGAAGGACGTACCACGCACAAACAGCGAGGATCGGCACGGTGGCCAGCGAGATGTTGCGCCACAGCGAGGTCGTGCCGACGGCGTGCTCTTCGGTATGCTTCTCAAAGTTGCGGAAGGCCTCGGCTTTCGCCGCGTTCGGCTTGAACGAGATTCGGTGGTTTCCACGCACAAAAACGCGGCTGTTCTTAATTGTACTACGCAGCATTGGGTGTGGGGAGGGGGAAAACCTGGGGTTGTTATTGGCCGCTTATGTGGACCGGCCGGGGGGTCCCAAGAAGGGTCACGTGGCTCGTACGATACGATGGGATCTTTCCGGGCAACGAATGGGTGACGGGGGTTATAAATGCTGAGTTGAGTATGCTATTTTACGATTGTGTTTATTTGCGGGTAATTTGGGCAGTATTTGTGTTAAATTATGTGGGGGTATTTACAGTGGAGTGGCCCTGAAGTGTGGTGGGCCGAGAAGGGCAGGGCAAAGCGTTGCGACCCGGGCCGGGATCGTGAAATGTGGGGCTGGCTATTCACTACTTAAATCCGATCTCCGGTTAGACGTATACAATTATACACATAAATCTTCTCTGTACCGCAAATGCGTATTGTCATTATGTAAATATAGTACAACCAATTCAATACGCCTCACTGACCCCGACCATTGATATCATGACATCTAAAGCAGTGAGGACACACGTTCACAGGTATTCCGTGTCTTCAATAGAACGCCTTAAGCTGTAGAACAATTGCTGAAGCTGTGCTTTATATAGCTTGCCCCTAAGAAGCGCCATAATCGAGATACATGCACCGTTTGATGTCGAACCAGTATGTATGTATACATGCGCTAAGAATGGCCTCTTTGTGCCCGTCCACTGAATTAAGAAGCTCAGCAAAATCTCGAGTCCACGTGCGGAAGCGATTCTGCCAGTCGGCATTGTACTTCCTCCTCCGATACTCCTTGTTTCCGGACAGCCATGCCTCAGCACCTGTTGAGCAGTTGAACCGAGGGTGCGAGCTTCTCGCCGTCTCCATTTCCTCGATGTACTGCTGAGCCATCTCAGCAACGTCTGCCGCGCTGTACTGCCCACGTTGACCAATGCGAGCCTCAATATCGGTATAGCTAGCCACAAGTTCGTTAACTGCCTCTTTCATGGCACATGCAGAGAACTTCGCAGGCATTCTCGTACGCGTATGGAATAGCCTTATGAACCTTTTTCAACACTGCGGCCATTCTCTCTTCATCAGAATTCCTGGACTGCGGCGATGTATGCCTCAAGGAAGTAAGCCGGCTCCACAAGGCTAACACCCATGCTGGCAAAGAAGGATTCTGTTGCTGCAACATGCAACATCAGCTGTTGAATGAGATCGGCATCAATACGATCTATCGACTCCACAGATTGCTTTTTCTCATCATCCTCGTTTGAAGGAGTCGGATGCAAACAAAAATACTCGATGTACGGATGATTTATAAGCCGTTGATCCGCAATCTTATCCAAAAATGGATTGGAAAGTTGTTTTTAGACATAAGTGTGTGAAGCTGGGTGAGCTTAATATCAAACTCGGTGAATGCAGTAGTAATCCTGGAAATAAAATCGCTAGACAAACCTTCAATGGTTTAAAGAAGGATGGGGTGTTTCATATAACCTAATTGGGAGTTGCATGGCACAATAGAGTTAAGATTTGAGCGAAGTATGTACTCTGGACTTCCCAAATAGGAATAAGGGTAAGGCACAAAATGGCACTGCCGTCACGAATGCTTCCATTGTGCTTCGCCTCGTACAGCGGTAAAAGTCCAAGATATTCACCGTCAAAAAGTGAAATATATAATCTATGAGCCCTCAAAGGGCCGGATTTATGCAGCAAAATGCACATCACACGTCGACTCTCACGGGTCAATTATATAACGTCTTAGTCAGAACGACGATTGCACCGTCCCGCAGTGTTGACGCCCAAACCCCCTCGCCACCAGTCTAACGCGTTTCACCCTCAGCCATTACCTCCCAGCCATTACTTCTCAGCCATTACCTCTCAGCCATAAGCCTCCCAGCCATAAGCCTCCCAGCCATAAGCCTCACAGCCATAAGTACCGCGGTTCATGCTGGTGTAAATCACCGGTACAGAAGGCAGCAGCCGTCCGCTTTGCAATATTTCGCACGTCATTTGGATTTGAAAGCGACAAACTAGACGCGATCTCGTGCCGCTGGCGCGAGCTGTTTGTGACGCTGATCCCACCGTTCTGGGCACAATTGCCAACCGTCCCTGGTTCATCTGAATTGAGTGCGCAACACAAATTTGAGCACGACAAACCTAGATTTAATGGTGTAACGCGTGCTGCCCACATGAACGTCGTGAACAATTATGCCACGATTTTCGAGTTCGCAGCTGCGCTGAGCGCTGAAAAGGTGCTCGACAACTAGAGGGTACGTCTCAGTTAGGATGCTTACTTCATGACAATGGAACTGGCCGCGTAGCGTGCGCATCGCATTGTTGTAACGGAAGCTGTGCTATAGCCAAAGAAGTGAAATATAGTTGAGTCTTAGTTGAGATATATACGTCGTGTCGAGCTCCTTAAGGGCGATTCACAAGTAGCACTACTGAGGATAGCATACTACCGTTGAACAGTTCAGAAAAGTCTATTATGCACGTCGAATGCTTTGTTTGGGTGGAATGTATAGATTCATCGTACAGCATATACGACCATAATGTAGTATACAACTTCAACGTGCAATGTACAGTGTACAACATGCAATGTACAGTGTATAATGTACAGCTTGCAGTGTACTGTGTACAACGTGCATTGTTCAGCATGCAACATGCGTACATCATACGACACATTGTCATTGAGCACCAAATACTGTAGAATTGCTGTACCTCAGCCTATCAAGCTGGAGGACTGAGCGGTGTCGGTTAATAGAGTTGTAATAGCATTAAATGGCTGAGCCACGAACGACGTCGGAATGACGGCACGGCGATATGGAACAATCGTGCGTGGCCATGAACCAACTAAAGTCTATGTACAGTGATTTGAACGGTAGTAAACCCGGAACCAAAAGAATGCACGGCCCAAATGGACTGTCAATTGTTCCTGGACTTAGCATATACACCTGCCGTGACCTCCATTGCACCGGTATAATCTATATAAATCCGATCCCCGTTGCAATAATCTTTATGCAACCATGCAATCTCGTTGTACTCGCACCTATAGTTTATGTAAATCACCAGTTGTGTGATCTCCGTTGCACACCGGTATATACGTACTAAATATGTGCAACGTGGTGCTGACTTCGTTACATATGGAAAACAGTGCCGTATGCCATGATGTGCCGCGTAGTCGAAACGCAACTCTAGCCCCATCGGCCGGCAGGTCACCAACAATAAATATCCCCCTCAACTAGCTGCCCGTACACATTTGTTCATGTGTATATGTGTATATGTGTATATGTGTATATGTGTATATGTGTATATGTGTATATGTGTATATGTGCTTCTATAAGTACATGTGCTTCTATATGCTGTCTATTTGTGAGTAACCGCGGTTCAGCGGGGTCATGCCAAAGGGCTCAGCGGTTTTTCCGGGCAAGAGGTATGCGGTTCCCACGTGACGGCAACTGCCCAATCATGGCAGCGCGCCCGCGCGGTCTCGAGGAGGCCCTGACATAAGCCCAGCGAATGATGCACGCGAGCTTGCCCAATAGCTTTGCCCTCCCCCCGCCCAACAATTCCTTCTTCACCCACCCCACATAAAAGCAGGTTGATCAGCACGACTAGTAAAAAATGTTCAAGTCTGCCCTTCGTTTATCGCCGCGGGTGTCGGCATTGCCCCGCACCTTCGCCGCGCGCCGTGGCTACGCCAAGGCCGCCCCCACCGAGGTAAGCTCGATCTTGGAGCAGCGCATCCGCGGCGTCTCCTCCGAGGCCAGCCTCGACGAAACCGGCCGCGTTTTGTCGATCGGCGACGGCGTCGCCCGCGTTTTCGGCCTCAACAAAATCCAGGCCGAGGAGCTCGTCGAGTTCTCGTCGGGCGTTAAAGGCATGGCCCTGAACCTCGAAGCCGGCCAAGTCGGCATTGTATTGTTCGGTTCCGATGCACTTGTGCACGAGGGCGAGACCGTCAAGCGTACTGGCCGTGTCGTCGACGTTCCCGTCGGTCCTGAATTGCTGGGCCGCGTTGTCGATGCTCTGGGCAACCCGATCGATGCTAAGGGCCCCATTGAGGCCAAGGAGCGCCGTCTGGCGGAGTTGAAGGCTCCCGGTATCTTGCCCCGTCGGTCGGTGCACGAGCCCATGCAAACCGGCCTTAAATCCGTCGACACGTTGGTGCCGATCGGCCGTGGCCAGCGTGAGCTGATTATCGGCGACCGTCAAACTGGTAAGACTGCGATTGCTTTGGACACGATTTTGAACCAGAAGCCGCTGAACAGCGGCACAGACGAGTCGAAGAAGCTGTACTGCGTGTACGTTGCGATTGGCCAAAAGCGTTCCACGGTGGCCCAGCTCGCCCAGACGTTGGAGGCGAACGACGCGCTGAAGTACTCGATTATTGTCGCCGCGACGGCCTCGGAGGCTGCGCCGTTGCAGTACATCGCCCCCTTCTCGGGCTGTGCCATGGGCGAGTGGTTCCGCGATAACGGACGCCATGCTTTGATTGTTTACGATGATTTGTCGAAACAGGCTGTGGCGTACCGTCAGATGTCGCTGCTTCTGCGTCGTCCGCCGGGACGTGAGGCGTACCCGGGTGACGTCTTCTACCTTCACTCGCGGTTGCTGGAACGCGCTGCGAAGATGAACGAGAAGCACGGCGCTGGTTCGCTCACGGCGTTGCCGGTCATTGAGACACAGGGCGGTGACGTGTCGGCGTACATCCCGACAAACGTCATTTCGATCACGGACGGCCAGATCTTCTTGGAGGCCGATCTGTTCTACAAGGGTATCCGTCCGGCCATCAACGTCGGTTTGTCGGTGTCCCGTGTCGGCAGTGCGGCTCAGGTCAAGGCCGTCAAGCAGGTCGCTGGCTCGCTGAAGCTGTACTTGGCGCAGTACCGTGAGGTTGCCGCGTTCGCCCAGTTCGGCTCGGATTTGGATGCGTCGACGAAGCAGACTTTGACGCGCGGTGAGCGTCTTACGCGCTTGCTTGTTCAGCCCCAGTTCCACCCTCTGCCGGCATCGAAGATCGCGCCGATCATCTTTGCTGGTGTCAACGGGTTCTTGGACAACATCCCGGTGGACGATGTCTTGCGTTACGAAGCGGAGTTCACGAACTACATCCAGACCAACGACAAGAACATTGTTGATGCCATCACCGAGCGCGGTGTGCTGTCCAAGGAGGAGCTTGAGCAGCTGAAGCAGGCCGCCGAGAAGTTCACGTCCGCGTTCAAATAAACGAAAAAGTAGCATTAGCTAAATAGAGACGAAGCTCCCACGATCGAATATGTAAAGAAGAGAAGTTGCTGAGGTCAGATCTCATGTGCTGGTTGCCAGCGGTGCTAGCGGTGCCAGCAGAGCCAGCAGAGCCAGCAGAGCCAGCAGAGCCAGCAGAGCCAGCGGTGCCATTGACCGAACTGCGCTATTTCATATGTAATCTCGTATACAATAAAAATCAAGACACTGGGCTCTGATCGCTAATAACGCTAAGACCCTCTATGAATGGGTAGCCTTTTGACAGGTCTGTTAATAAAAATCTCGAATGCTCAATAAAAAATGTTCTGATTGCTCTATAAAAATATACTGTGCTAAATGTTCTAGTTGCTCGATAAAAATATTGATTGTTCAAGTTGCTCGATAAAGGTAAACATGATTAGGTAAAAAAAATCGAGGCTACCAGGGCTCGAACCTGGAATCTCGTGATTCGTAGTCACGCGCCTTACCGATTTGGCCATAGCCCCGAATCTTATCACCTCCAGTACATGTGTCAATCTAGGTTGAATACCTGAACTCTATATCCACCCAACTTCGTGATGTGAAAGTGGTAGCAGCTCTTTATGTCTAAATTGTAAACAGGAAATAAAAATAAATCAATGATTAGCTGTCGCAGGGCATGCCGGGGGCCCCGGTCCCACTACACGGCACATGAAAAATCGTTGGGCCCTATCCCCGGCCCCCACCCCAGTATGATCCGCTTAACCGCCGCTGGCTGCTTCAGCACCGCGCGCCGCAGCCTTCCGGCCTGCGTTTACAGCGCGATGAGGTATAAAATGCCAGCAGCATCTCGCTGGCTTTCTGCGGGATCCCCGGCTTTAGAAGCCGCACTGTTTGGCATGCCGTCAATGTCGCCGACGATGGAGGAAGGCGGCATTGTTGAGTGGAAAGTGCACCCGGGCGATGCATATCATGCCGGTGACGTTTTGCTGGATATCGAAACCGACAAGGCGGAGATTTCCGTCGAAGCGGCGGATGACGGCGTGCTGGCACGGATATTGGTGGAGGCCGGTACAAAGGGCATCCCCGTGGGCCAGCCCATTGCCATCACAGCTGAGGTTGATGATGATCTTTCTGCAATTGATTACGATGGGTTACTCGCCTCGCAAACGAAGCCGAAACAAAATCCACCAAAATCGGCGTCGTCGTCGGTCACTGCTTCATCGTCGGCCACTGCGTCGTCGTCGGCCACTGCGTCGTCGTCGGCGTCGGCCGCTGCCCCGACCACGGCAAGTAAACCGGCAAGTAAAGCATTGCAGCATGGCAACCACGGCACGGAACCGCTTCCGGCTGCTCAGCGCTTGCTACACGCGCACAGGATCGATGCCGCTAAAGTTCGCGGCTCGGGCCCGTTTGGACGCATAACTAAAGGTGACGTACTGGCATTCTTAGGCGAGGTGCCAGATACGTACGTCACCGAGGAGTCCAATAGGTTTGCTAAACTCGAACACCTTGATATCGGCCCCATTGAGATCGCAAAGCCGGCTGCCTTTGAAGCACCAGTTTCCGAGGCTGAAAAGCCGAGTGTAAAGCCGGAACCGAAACCAGTTGAACCCCCTAAATCGTTGGTGACGTCGGCCCGCATTGCCTTGAATCCCGAGCTCGCACCGAAGGTCGCTGGTGCAGAACGTGCGGCTTTGCGGCAGGCATTGTTGTCGCTGCGGCCGCGACCGTCAATTCTGAGGGACCGCGCTTTAGATATATTAACCGCACCTACATCCCCGCCATTCACTGTGCATTCTAAGGTGATTGTTCGCCGTGCGAAGCCCATTGCGCTCGACGTAAAGGTGGAGGAGCCGTTTACATTGACTCCAAGCCCGGCCGTTAACGTTTACATTGCGGCACTCAAGTCTGCACTGCAGCCAACACCGGCGTGAATGCTGGACCGGGGTGTATTGCTGCTTTTATATACATAGAAAACTAAACTAAAATAAATGACACACACAGGGTTCGAACCCAGATGTGAAATCGCTTATGACTAGCATAACACAGGTAAAAAGGTCGAGCAGGCACCATACCTAGCTCGAAACAGCAAAATAAATATGCACTTCAATCAATCTCTTTGTAAAGCGTGTCATCCTTATGCAGGGGCCATGCTAATCTTCTCTGTATTGTTTCAATGTTTTGACCATTTGCCCCCGAAGGGGCATGGGTTATGCTGGGCACGGTATATAAGGTGATGTACGTCCGAATTGTACTAGTATACAGAATATATACTAGATTCTTGATTGTATACCACAAGGAGTTCATCAAACGTAACATAAAAGTATAAATTTTAGATGATTTGAGTCGTATATCTTTGCTCAGCATGGCCCTTATACGGACCATACCTATAGGCTATGCACGGAGATCACCACACCGACCACTTAAACACCATTTATGCCACACATCCAGGCCCTACAAGACAATAGTCATACAAAGAACTTACAAAAACAGAGGAATGTACTGCGATCCATATAGCTATGTAGGGATTCCATACAATCATGAAGTGACAATCAGGTGGTGCCGGAGTCGTACACAGCCAGGTCCGCAGTGCCGGCCCACGATGGCATCACACAGGAACACACATAGTCAGCCACAGAGGTGTTTAGTGACTTATTATGTAGTGACAGTCTTAAAGTGGTGACAGAGCTATGCGCCAGCTAGACAGTTATGATGGCATCGTGCAGACACACTTAGTCGGCTACAGAGAAAGTAATAATGCACATACTCATGTAGTGACAGCCGGCTATGTAGTGCTGGCTATGTAGTGCTGGCTATGTAGTGACAGCCGGCTATATAGTGCTGGCTATGTAGTGCTAGCTATGTAGTGACAGCTATGTAGTGACAGCCGGCTATGTAGTGACAGCTATGCAGTGCATTCCATATAACTATAAAATGCCACATACAGTCATCTATAACTAACTACGGCTCAAAGAACCCCTCACGTTCACCAACACTTGCGTCAATTGTGCCAACGACGCTGTCATTAACCAGCAACTCCCCATAAAGCTCATCACCCGGCACGATCTCGCCCACCCCTTTCGGAGTTCCTGTGAGCACTAAGTCACCCTCCTCCAGTGTCATGATATTCGAAATGTACGCCAGCAATTGGGGCACTGAAAATATCATTTTCGCCGTCGTGTCGTTTTGCCGCAGTTCGCCGTTCACAAACAGCTTCAGCCACGCATTTTGCGGATCAGGCACACTTGAAGCGGCAATTGCGTTACCCACGGGGCAAAACGTATCGAAACCTTTGGCTATCGACCAGGGAAGACCTTTACTTTTCGCAGCGAATTGTAAATTGCGAGCAGTTAAGTCGAGCCCCAGTGCGTAGGCAGCAATGTGTTTCTGGGCAGCCGCCGCATCGAATGTGGCCGGATTTGCATTTTTCAATGGTTGACCAATAAGAACGCCGAGCTCCAATTCGTAGTGGAGCTCTACGCCGCGGGGACGTAGAATGGGGCCTCCACCCGGAGCGAGCACGCTGCTGGGCGGTTTGATGAAAAAGAAGGGCTTTTGAGGGATCTGGTTGCCGAGCTCGCGCGCGTGGTCCGCATAGTTGCGGCCAATACACACTACTTTACTGATTTTAGACGCAAACGACATGGTTACTCATACATGCACCAGTCCGGTAATACATAACTACACATGCGTGTGAAACAATTAAATACACGCCAACGACATACCGTTCGTACAGTATACATGCAATATATATGCCTAACCTACAGGGCCCCACGCCATACTCATTACTTTGGCTCTCACTAACGCTACTGCACGACTCATACTAGTGGACAGCTATGTACGATAAATATGCATTACCTGTGAATATAGGGGTCGAAGCCATTGACATTAGCACTATATACTCACACTAATGGACAGCTATGTACGATACATATGTATTACCTGTGATCAAAGCTAGGAGTCGAAGTCAATGACATGAGCGCTATATACTCACACTAATGGACAGCTATGTACGATACATATGTATTACCTGTGATCAAAGCTAGGAGTCGAAGTCAATGACATGAGCGCTATATACTCACACTAATGGACAGCTATGTACGATACATATGTATTACCTGTGATCAAAGCTAGGAGTCGAAGTCAATGACATGAGCGCTATATACTCACATTAATGGACAGCTATCTACAATACATATGTATTTCCTGTGATAATTCAAAGGTAGGAGTCGAAGTCATTGACATTAGCACTATATACTCACTCTAGTGGACAGCTATCTACAATACATATGTATTTCCTGTGATAATTCAAAGGTAGGAGTCGAAGTCATTGACATTAGCACTATATACTCACTCTAGTGGACAGCTATCTACAATACATATGTATTTCCTGTGATAATTCAAAGGTAGGAGTCGAAGTCATTGACATTAGCACTATATACTCACTCTAGTGGACAGCCATGCACAATAACTCTGTATTGACACGAGCACTATATATTCACTCTAGGGGCTCAGTCATGCAGTCACGGCCCATTGGCTAAGCTAAAAGTCGAAGTCATTGAGTACTTTGCAACCCAATCTACTTCTAGCTGCTTTATTGACGACATTGATTTGTTAACCGTGCCGAATGACTAGTCAATCCCAATCTGCGTGCTTTGCCGACGTATTAATTGGCAATGCTTGCTTCATGAGCATGATCAGCTAACGATCCACGCAGGTAGTCGGGCCCAATGGCAGTTTAACGGTACTAAGTCCCTGAACGTGTATTCGATATGCTTTGGGTACCGCGTTGATTGCACCTCGAGCAGTTACGAGTTCATTTATAATGGATTTAATTAACGAGTTGCTTGTAATGCTAATGAGCATCGCAATCTTACGCATTCATACATCTTACACGCTCAGTACTCTATGTAAGTCTGTTGTTTAAGGAACTCGCAATTCCACGCAGCTGTGCCCACGCATCAGCGCCCAAACGATGTGACAAGTCTCCGAGCTGCTTGGCCCGCACCACCGCCTGCACGCTTGCCCTTTGCGACAGGTCTCCCAGCACTTTAACCCGCACCAATGCCTCGGCACCAGTTCGCCACGACAAATCTGCCAATGCCTTGGCCTGTGCTGCCGCCTCCTCGCCAATCTGCAATGCGGTACGGCGAAGTAGCGCCGCCCACGCAACGTACACCGCAAACAACAACTCAATGGCCTCGTCAAGGGTCGGCACCACGACACTCGACAGCTCAGCAGGTTGTGGCACGATGGGCTCCGGCATCACAACTGGTTCAGGTAAAGGCGCTGAACTGAACATGTTCTGCAGCCAGGGACGGCACAATAGCAGCACAATTCCCGTGCCGGCAACAACGCAGAAAGCGGTGAACATGTACGCCAGCAGTGCGCGAGCTGCGGACTGTGCCTTTCCCTTCCGCACTAAGATCTCAGTGCTTAGGGGAGGCTCAGTGCTTAAGGGGTCTTTCTCAGAGCTTAAAGAAGTCTTCTCAGTGCTTAAGGGGTCTTTCTCAGAGCTTAAAGAAGTCTTCTCAGAGCTCAAGGAAGTCTTATCAGAGCTCAAGGAAGTCTTGTCAGTGCTCAAGGAAGTCTTGTCAGTGCTCAAAGAAGTCTTAGAGCTCAAGGAAGTCTTGTCAGTGCTCAAAGAAGTCTTAGAGCTCAAGGAAGTCTTGTCAGTGCTCAAAGAAGTCTTAGAGCTCAAGGAAGTCTTGTCAGTGCTCAAAGAAGTCTTAGAGCTCAAGGAAGTCTTGTCAGTGCTCAAAGAAGTCTTAGAGCTCAAGGAAGTCTTGTCAGTGCTCAAGGAAGTCTTGTCAGTATTACTAGTCTCAGCACCAGCATCTGTTGGCACGGGATGCAGCGAACCCGGCTCGATCTGCGCTAAGCAGTGACCCCGAATGTCGCTGAACGGCGTCTGCACGTCATAGAAGTGCATTGCCAGCAGTTCCGGCCACACAAGATCCTTCACGACCGCTAAATGCGCGCGAATCTCGTCCCGCGAAGGCGATCCGGCACTGCAGTGCACACGCACCGCCCGATCACCCGGAGACCATGGCCGCGTGCCATCACCATTGACAACCTGGTGGATCTCACTGAGCGTGACCAAACTGCCGTCAGCATGCACAGGCTGGCCCCGGTGCCTACTGCTGGCACTCTCCTCATTGTACGGCCACAACTTGTGCTCCTTCAGCCGCTTTACATAGTGCTGCGCCTTCGAATGGTGCTCAATCGGAATGTAAATCATGCGGGGCATCTCGGCAACCTGCACGGGCAGCATTTTGCGCATCGATTCGAGCGTTGGGCCAATACAAACTACAAAGTCAAGGTTCCCCACGTACGCGTACGACTTGTCAGGCACCAATTGCCGCCATTTCTCGCGGCGAGCGTCAGTAACTGCCAATTGATCGGCTTGCGACTGGTTAAAAAACGGATTCTCCCCGAATCCGAACGAATTGAGCCACCGCTCAGCGCTCGTGTCCCCGTCTCTGGGAAAACTAATCCGCGGCGTGCCGGAATCGCTATCAGCATCGCTTTCATCCATTCCCGTCCCGTCGCTGTCAATTTCCGAGGCGATGTCGGCCATTTCCAGAGTGCTTTCTAACTCGGCACTTAAAGCCCAGGAATTGGACAACGACGAGGCCAAGGGAAGTGCATATTCCGACGAATTGAGGTTGTTTACACCCTCAATTGGTGGGGGGAAGGCGTTGGCGGTATCTGGTGCATGGGCAATGGCCGAGGCAACCATGGATCCGGAAATGTAGCCGCCGTCGTCGCTGGAAAGCTCCTCGGTGTGGGCGTCAAACGACTCATCCGAGTCGTGCTGCGACAAAATCTCGAAATCCTCCATAAACGAAGCCATTAGCGAGGGAATCCGCTATAAATGGTGGACTATTGAGCGGCACGTTCAAAACACTATCTTTGGGGGTAAAACCGACGCAATTACAACAATTGTCACCGGCAATGGTACTGGGGGGCCGTAAAAAATCGGTTCCGGTGCACTTAAAGGGCTAGTAAGGAAGGTAAGCGAGCTGGCGAGCGGGGGGGAGGATTAAGATAAGTTGGGTAGCATCAGGGTTAGTGTCGGAGGGTAGGGGTGCGTCTATTATTTCCAGAGGTTAGGGTGCGCGGGGGCGGCGTGGAGATTACTATGAACCGCAGTGCATGGCTCAGCAGTGCCGACTATGTGCCTCAAAATTCAAAGTTAGTGTGCCGCTAGTGCTAATTGCCGCTTATAAAAATCCGCAAAACAACCGTTTTGGAGCTGGGTAAATGTGAGCTAATTAACACGAACCCCGGATTGAGTGGCAAATTTGGGCCGTGCAGCACGTGATCTGGGCAGCGCAACACGTCAAACTAGATTGTGAAACAGAGCTTGCCCCGATAACGCAAGCGTGTAAATGCATGGCCCCAGCATCGCGAAGTACCGCATAGCAACCGCAATTAAACAATTAAACGGCAGTGAATCGGTACTGAGCCAAGATCGTATGGAATCCGTGCGCGAACTCGCAATTCATGACCTATATATCTCACAATTTAAACCTTTATTTAACTACCGACGTTGTTTCACCATATTGTTTTCCCCGGAAAACGTATAAACAAAGCATTGTGCGGCTGAAATTGCATGCGGGCTGAGGCCCTCGGCATATCTCTGCGGTGCAGCATGCCGAATACATATAAAAATATAAACACGTATTACACGGATAACTGATAAAATAACAAGTAGTTGAATGACAGAACGAATAGTACTGCCGAGTCTGAACGCGCTGTTCGTCGAGTACCTTCAGAAGAGGCACGCGAATCTCATAGCTACTGCCACTGAGCAAAACAACCGTCCATAATAGTTCTCAGGGCCAGCAGCAGCCTTCTTCATGACCTTAAGTCGCCGAAATAGGCGTGAACACAGCATAAGAACCCATTATTTGCAGAAGCTAGCGCAACCACAACGCTGGGCCTAGTAAACAATCTTTGAAACGGTATAAAAGTCACGACAGCCAGCGATAGCAGGTGTTGAAATCTGTTGACTAGATGATACCTCTTTAGGCTCGCTCAATAATGCTAACGAAACTCAGTAATTCCAAGGGATACCGTCGCTATACTGATTTCATATAGAGTGTTTGAAAGGTTCCAAAAGGAGGCTGGCCGGTCAAGAGCTAGTTTGACTTTCACGGGAAACATTTCTCTCACGTTCACGCGCCCTTGAGAAATTCTTTACAGATGTGTTGCCATAATCATATCGAGCCTGCATATGCTCGAGTACTTGCTTGTGAGTGCATTGGGTATCAGCTGCATCGCATTAAACATGGGATTTTTACAGCCGGGCTCAGGTCTCAACTGATAAATGCACAGTGTTGGCCCTCAATGCAAGCAGGCTGCACTTTATCTTTGCAGTTACCCACGCAGAATCTGATTAGACCTCTCAAGTTAGCTGTCACGCATTGGCTATGTGTTGCGAGCAGCACCAGCGGCACAATACGGATGGTTAAAGACAACTGCGTTAATATCCCCATTGGTGCTTCACGCTTAACCAAGTTCATCCTGAACCAGTCAAATTGAAGACACACCAAGGCGTTCAGTGAAATGCACATTGACGTCGTTGTCACTGGATGACGTTGTCGAAGTTCTCGCTGAACGAAGAACACGCATACTCATGAAGCCACCAGTCGAGTTGAGCTACCACACCCCACAAACAATCTCGAGATGGCGATTACGATCACTGATTGATGCCACAAAGGCGATAAACCTTCCATGCATAAAGTATGTGTAATGAATATGTAAAATGTGAATGAAAATAAATGATTAAAGCGTAACCAGCGAGAAACTCGAGCCACCCGAGGAATTGCTGGCCGACGGCGACAATTCCGGTGCCGCATTTAGAATCTGCGTCCAAACGGAATCCGCGTCGTTGTCTACGGCCAATTCGCTGCCGGCATCGGCAGGTGCCACAATTTCGACAATGCGCGCGTGCGATACCGCCTTGTCTGCAGCGAGCGTGGCCAGCCGCTCCGTGTCCGCATTGGGGAAATGCACTCGAAGTGTACTGCCGCCGTTTTCCAGCGAAACCGGCAGCTCGCCGAGTTCGGCGACACTTTGAAGGTCCCGTAAAACACCCTGGAGCGTGCGGATGTGTGCCGAAACCGCGTCGGAAACGTCGCTGAGCATATCAGCGTTGAGTTCACCCACCAGCGGCAGGGCCAGCTGAGCGCTGATCGGGAAATCGAGCGCGGCAGTTAACGCAGGCTCGCTCAGCACGCTGCTGTGCGCGCTCGGCGTGTTGGTCCACTCCGACAGCACTGAGGTGGAGCCGGAGTCGGAGTCAAGGCCATAGCTGGAGCTGGAGCCGGAGTTGGAGCTGGAGTTGGGGCTGGCATTGGAGTTGGCATTGGAGTTGGCAGTGCCAAATGTGGGCGCTGCAGTGTACTGCTGCAGCGATTGGTACGCCGGCAGCAAACTGAGCGACGTGCGCACGAAAGATGTTGATCGCGGCGCCGCGCCGAGCTGCTGCGCGCGCGAGTGTACGTCGCGCAGCATCGCGAACGCCGATTGCGGTAGCGCCACGCGGGGAGCAAATGTCAGCGGCTGGTGGCGGTCACGGAAGTGCGCCGCGCGGGCGAACACGACTGCGAGCGTACGTGCGTTGAGCCGCGCCCACACCGCAGAGTGTTGCGCATACTGCGCTGCCAAATTGCTGGAGCGCGCGCGTACGGCAGCTCGTAGGCCTGAACCACAGCGATTGAAGTATCGCACGAATGCGCGACGCATGGACCGCAGCGCACACCGCGGGGTCGCGGCGCCCCCGCGCACGGCAGCACCCCCGCGCAGCGCCGCGCCGCGGGCAGCATTATGCGCCGCCGGATGGCTGCGGAAAAACGGATGCCGCAGTTTGGCGCCGGCATTGCGTCGCAAAGTGCTCATTTCCCGGCGCTGCGCCGGTGGTAAACCAGGCTTGTTGTGAACGCGGCGCCGGGAATACGCCGGGACATAGCTGGGTGCAGGACGATGTGGAGGCTTCAGTACAGCCGCAAGCTCCTCCAGCGACCGCCGAGCGTACTCGGCGGACCGTTTAAGTGCCTCGGCCCACCTCGTCATTTGTATGGAGCGGAGATCGGACCAGGGTAACAGCGATATATCCGGAATCACCTGACCTCGCGTGCGGCGGGGGCTGATGCCCGCAGGTTCTCGATTGGATTCAGTTTATTTCACATCAACAGGTTTTGTAGGTGGTTTCCATAACAATTGGTAACGCCGTGAGGTCCAATAAATAAACTTTAGAGTCCATTTTTATTGTGCAGGCTGTCAGTGGGGTGCAGGATCTGCGTAGTTCCGCAATTAGCTGCGCGGTTAGGTCTACTTGTAGGGCGAAACAAAGACCGTTGAGAACGAGTAAGGGATAATGAGATGTTTAGCAGGTTTTATCGTTACTACCTATATTATATATCTTGAAGTTGCGTGATGTGTTGGCGATATCAGCCCGTGTTAAGCTCTTGTCAAAGCATGTTAAAGAAAAAGTCCAGACGCTGTACTGTACTGGGCTGAACCATTGATATTATCACTAAGTGGCTACAAAACACCACAGACTGGTGCTCGGCCTGACGTCATTGAGATTCTGAAAAGCCAGTCTATGCTCGAACGTTGCAGAGGCTAAATGGAACCCAGCAGTTAAAATGGCAGTTATCAATAGATGCAAGAGGTAATGTTTGAAACAATCGATGAATTCAGAGCTAGTCATCATCGTGATATTCAATTGGTCGTGATAACTGAACCGTGTGCCAAGTATAAATATGTAATTCTCACCGTTGTGCACCGGCATAAATACACCAAAACCTTAATTGATTATCAGGGCAAGGGTGTGTTGTTCAATCTGCTCAATTAAGGACCCCGCCGGTTAGCTATTGTCTTGAGCTTTCACCAGCTGAAGTTGGATCATTATCAAAGTCAGGGAGATCATTTACAATATTCAGGAATAATTTTAGTATGCACGTATCTAAACTGGTGTAATTTACGCCCGGCTGCAGGGTTTCTCGTTTGAGGGCAGGACACGTGATATAATCAACACGTGATATAGCAGGTGAATGGATGTGAATTTTATGGTCGTATTCTTTGGAGATAGCAGTTTTAAGACACGTTTTCAGACACCAAGTAGGGGCCCCAAACGTATAGCTTTAATATGGATATTGCCAACCTGTTAATTAGTCGGGGTAAAGAGGAGGTGCCATGGTTGACAGTATATCGTGTCCCACACATCTGGCCCGCCGTTGGGAGTTCACGACAAACCGATACTAATAACTTTTCAGGGGGGGGGGGCTTATTAGCGTTTAGGGATTTTGCAGGCCATCGGGTTTGCGGGACGGGCTGGTCTTTACATAGAAATCGACTGTTTTTTATAGGTAGTCCCCCATTTTACATCGGCTAGCCGCTTTAAAAGAAATTAAAAGTATATAAATGGCCGAGCCGTTCCGCCCCGACCTCAACGTCAAGCTAATATGCCCCGAGTGTCGCCAGGACCCTCCCGACATCGAGGAGCGGTTTTCAGAAGGCGATATGGTATGTGGGAACTGCGGGTTGGTCCTCAGCGACCGCACTGTTGATGTGCGGAGCGAATGGCGCACGTTCTCCAGTGACGATCACGGCAATGACGACCCCAGCCGGGTTGGCGATGCTGCGAACCCACTGCTGGACGGCAACCAATTAGACACAATTGTTGCCGTGGGCCCACCGGGTTCAACTTTTGGCCGGGATTTGAGCCGAGCGCAGTCGAACAACTCTTCGGACAAGCGTGAGGGAGCGTTAATGTCGGCGTTTTCTAAAATCACGCAGCTGTGTGAAGCCGACAGTTTGCCCCGCACCGTGCAGGATGCAGCAAAACAGGCATTCAAAATTGTGCGGGACAATGCCGTGCTACGTAGCCGATCCACAATGAGCGTAATTGCGGCATCAATTGTTGTGGCATGTCGGTACTCGCGCGTGCCGCGCACGTTTAGAGAAATTGCTGCCATAACCAGTGTTCCGCCACAGGAAATCGGGCGTACTTTCAAACATATGCAGCCGGTTCTGCAGAATACGAGCGAATTGGGCAATGGCACCCAGGATGCGAAGTACCACACATCACAAACAAGGGCAGAAGACTTAATTCGGCGGTTCTGTTCACGCCTTGGTTTAAGCATGGCAACTACACGCGGGGCAGAATACATAGCTCAGCGCGTGCGCGATGAGGGCACTTTAGCCGGTAGGGCCCCGACTTCAGTGGCAGCTGCGGTTATTTATATGGCAACTGCACTATTTGATGAGCCCGTAGCGGGGGCCACGATCGCAGAGTATACGGATGTTAGCGACGGTACGATCCGCACGAGTTACCGGCTGCTGTATGAGGTGAAGGAGAAGTTAGTAGCCCCTGAATGGATCGAGCAGGGGAAGGTTAACTGGGATTTGCTGCCGAAGGTGTAGTTGTATATAGAATAGGCAAGTACGCCAAGTATATGCCTCCATGAACAGCAGTACACGCCAAATACATGTCAAGTACGCCAGGTACATGTCAAGTACGCCAGGTACATGACAAGTACGCCAGATACATGTCAAGTACGCCAGGTACATGCCAAGTATGCCAAATACTTGCCAAGTACGCCAATTACGCCTAATACATACCAAGTACGCCAAATATATATGAAGTACGCCAAATACATGTCAAGTACGCGAAGTACATGCCTAATACATGCCAAGTACATGCCAAGTAAGCCAAATACATACCAAGTATGCCAAATACATGTCAAGTACACCAAGTATGCCTAATACATACCAAGTACGCCAAATATATGTCAAGTACACCAAATACATGTCAAGTACGCGAAGTACATGCCTAATACATGCCAAGTACATGCAAAGTAAGCCAAATACATACCAAGTACGCCAAATACATGCCAAGTACACGTCAAGTACGCCAAAAATACATGCTAGCTACAAGTGATACTAGCTACATGGGGTGCTAGCTACATGGGGTGCTAGCTACATGGCCGAGTATATACAATTAACATTTCCGTCCACTGAGGCAAACTGTAAACTTTCGATATGCATGCTATGCATATCAATTAGCTCATAGCAGCGGTGTTGTGTCCAGCACGCTTTATAGCTTAACAACGTGGTGATAGTATATGGCCGATATTGGCCGGTACAGTAGATACATACGTATATGGTATTAATCGCTGGTAATAAGAACAGTGCGAGCTGTGTGGCTACAATGGTAAGGCTCCCGCATAGAGCGAACGCGGGTGCATCACGTGACGGCGAGACCGGCCCTCCCCGCCCCGCTCCCGCTTTAGGCAAACCCCGGTACCGGCAGCGGATCGGTGAGTCTTAAAAGAGCCAGTTACACCGTTCCGATTGTCATCAATTTCAAATTTATAAAAAAACCACTTATGGCAGGCCAAACTTTGTACGATAAAGTGTTTGCCGACCATGTGGTCACCAAAGCTGACGACAAAAACTATCTCATTTACATTGATCGTCACCTCGTGCACGAAGTGACGTCCCCCCAAGCGTTTGAAGGTCTTCGCACGGCTGGCCGCAAATTGCGGAGATTGGACTGCACTTTGGCCACGGTCGACCATAACATCCCCACCAGCTCTCGGCGAAAATTGAGGGATACGGCTAGTTTTATAGACGAAGTCGACTCGCGCACACAAGTTCTGACTTTGGAACAGAATGTGCGTGATTTCGGCGTGCAATTTTTCGGAATGCGTGATCGTCGACAGGGAATTGTGCATGTAGTGGGTCCTGAACAAGGTTTCACGTTACCGGGCACGACAGTCGTTTGTGGAGACTCGCACACGTCTACGCATGGTGCATTTGGGGCTCTGGCGTTCGGGATCGGTACTTCGGAGGTCGAGCATGTGCTGGCCACCCAAACACTGCTTCAGGCGAAGTCCCGCAACATGCTCGTGCAGGTCAATGGCAATTTGAAGCCCGGAATTACATCCAAGGATCTGATGCTGCACATAATTGCCGTTGTTGGCACTGCCGGTGGCACGGGATGTGTCATGGAGTTCAAGGGTCCCGCCATCTCGGCATTGAGCGTTGAGGCACGCATGTCAATGTGCAACATGGCCATTGAGGCCGGTGCACGTGCGGGGATGATCGCTCCGGATGAGAAAACCGTGCAGTATTTCAAAGACCGCAGTTTGAGTCCTCCCGCAGGTTATGAGTGGGACCGTGCGTGTGCGTACTGGGCCACGCTGCATTCCGATGAGGATGCGCATTTTGACGTGGTGGTGAACATCGATGCGGCGGCAGTGGAGCCCACAGTGACGTGGGGCACGTCGCCGCAGGATGCTCTGCCCGTCTCTGCCAAAGTGCCGGATCCCAGTGTAGAACAGGATGAAATCAAGCAGCGGGGCATGCAGCGCGCGCTAAACTACATGGGGCTCACTGCTAATGAGAAGCTGAACAGTGTTAAAATCGATAAAGTGTTCATTGGCTCGTGCACGAACTCGCGGATCGAGGATTTACGGGCCGCGGCAGCAGTTGTTCGCGGCCGCAAAGTTGCCAGTAACGTCAAGCGTGCGATGGTGGTCCCGGGGTCTGGTTTAGTGAAAAAACAGGCTGAAAAAGAAGGGTTGGACCGGATTTTCACCGATGCCGGGTTCGAATGGCGCGAGGCAGGCTGTTCAATGTGTTTGGGCATGAACGCCGACATTCTGTCGCCGCACGAGCGGTGTGCGTCCACTTCGAATCGTAATTTCGAGGGCCGCCAGGGCGCCTTGGGGCGTACCCACCTCATGTCGCCGGCAATGGCAGCAGCGGCCGGCATTGCCGGACATCTGGTGGACGTTCGTGAGTTTGTTACCGAGGCAGATCAAGCAACACTCGAGGTGACCCCGCCACCGTTGTCACCAGCCTCTAACGGTTGGGACACGTCCACGGAGTCTAAACCGGTGCACAATGTTGTTGAGGAAGCTGCCTTGGAGGCCGAGGAGCATGCCCCACAAGAGACGGCTGCTGAAGCACATGTGGCTCCTGGCGGTGGCTCGGGCATCCCGAAATTCACGGTGGAGAGCGGCATTGGTGCCCCGCTGGCTAAGGCAAACGTTGACACTGACGCAATCATTCCTAAGCAGTTTTTGAAGACAATCAAGCGCACGGGACTGAAAGTCGGTTTGTTCTACGAGCTGCGCAACGCGCCGGATGCTGACGGGAACATGAAACCCACGAACTTCACGTTGAATGTGGAGCCGTACACGCACGCCAAGTTCTTGGTGGTGAGCGGTGATAATTTCGGGTGTGGGTCGTCGCGCGAGCACGCTCCGTGGGCGTTGGCCGACTTTGGAATCAGGGCGATCATCGCTCCCTCGTTTGGTGACATTTTCTACAACAACTCGCTGAAAAACGGGCTGCTGCCCATTCGGCTTCCCGCACATGTGATTGTTTCCCAGCTGATGCCTTTGGCAGAGAGCGCTACTGAGTTCAGTATTGATTTGGAAAACCAGCGAATTGTTGGCAAAAACGGCACGGTTCTGGTTGAGCATTTCGACATCGACCCGTTCCGCAAGAACTGTTTGCTTAATGGGCTTGACGATATCGGCATTACGTTGCAGAAAGATGCCGAGATCCGCGCGTTCGAGAAGGTGCGCAGCCAAAAATTCAGCTTCTTCGAGGCAGGCACGGCGAAGCTGGGGTCTATGCCGGATGAGCCGGCGTACACAGACCTTAATGAGGCCAGCAGGGATTGGTAAGTTTCTTCATAAACTACTATATAAGTTTCATTCTAATTTATTTGATATTTACTGATCACTGAAGGGATTCTTCTCATCTTCAGCAGTGTATTTCGTGCATTGCAGCACGGCATCGCCAAAAGTGAGCAGCGGCTCTTCTAATACACTACACATTGTGGGGTTCTCATAGCAGCTGATGTCGTTGTTGTGCGACTTTAAATCTGGGAAGGGGACCTCATGGACGTCGTCCAAGTACATTCGCATAAACGGAATATCCAAATGTACATATGTTACCGCTTTGTACACCACAACCATTACGGATAGTGGAATGACACCCATGGCAATACGCCAGCCCGCCTGAACCCAAACGACGCACAGCAGCATCAGGTTACCAAAGCCCACAGCAAAGAGCGTTGTGTTATTTACCAATGGCCAGAACTCTCCATAGGATTCATACTTCGTGATGTGAGTGTTGCACATCTCGTACATTTTTATAGGTACCGCCAATGTCATAAGTACACACATCACGGGAAGTACGAGCGGCTGGATCGTTGTGAATCCGAGCGCGATTGTTGCGCAGAATAACAGCCCCAGGAATTGCACAGCGTACTGGAATGGCTGCGGCATTGCGTGGGCAACCCGATCACGCGGCGTCATCCGTCGCGTTTGACCAGTTAGAAACCAGTAGCTACGCTTTATTAAGGCCATAGGTTGAGCAGCCGTGCCAAACAAACCAAAGATACTCCGCAACAAAAACACCACCCAAAAGCTTGAAATGTTGACAATGGCGGTAGCCAACCGCTGGGCAAGCCGCAGTGACACCCACACATCGTGGAACGAGAGTGTTTCACCCAGTTCTCTAGCAGTATGCGTTTGTTGCAAGATTTGTGCTACCACATCCCAAACAACTCCAATAAACGATGCAAAAAAGAAGTTATCCAGAAAGAAAAATGCATAGAGCTTGCGGAGAACTTCATGCTCGCGGTCAACTCGCGTCACTTTGCCTTGTAAATGCGACATCCGACGAAACAGCAATGGCGTGGTAGTAAAAATGGCAGTAGTAACTGCAGGTGCTAAAAAGCCCTGCAAAATCGCAAAGCCAATGGGATTTTCGGCCATGGCTGTTCCAAAAGCAGGCCATACGGTACCAAGACGACTCAAGTTCGAGATAAAACAACCAATGAATGCACTAGGTATCAGCCATATGATCAGCAAGACTCCGTATAGTGCGTTCACAACCAATTGCTTTGAACCGCGCTCAACTGCAGTTAATGCAAGATTCTGCCATACAATTTGCTCTGGCGACGGAGCCATGCGTATGCGGCTGACATGCTGACCGGCTTTACCATAATCACTTGAGGATTCGTCAATACTACCAATCGTGATCACCCTTTCGTTGTTGTTTTTGCAGAGCAGATGAGCACTGCGTACAGTACGAAATGAAACGAACGCATAGTTGTTTGTATAGCCAGGATACACCTGACGCAGCATCTTAATCTGATTGGCAAGCTCCTCAATCTTGTGTGCCTCGTCATCGCATCGAGCGGATATCTCAGCCATACTTAAATCACTATTGCAGCAAGTTTCTTCGTACTCACGAACCAATTTCCGGTACAAAGTCAGTAAACGTTCAATTGCTAAGTTGTTTTGGCCTACTGATACACCCGATGGAATGTCACTACTAGGGTGGGCAGCCACACAAGCTTTCACAATGTCTGTTCGTGAGCAATGCTGACTGGGGATGTCCATAATTATCACGGTGCGGTTGCGGATATCGCGCTGAAACTGTGCACTGTGCAATACCGACCGACGCAATGAAATTACACGCCGATAGTTGTAGTACAGTATCGAGAGCACAGCGAAATTCGAGATCCAGCCCAAAACAACGTGAGGAATCATTTGATTCCCGGAGAGTAAGCTCGGCGTTAATAGCAGTAATGCGTCACGGCGCGTCAATGCTGTTGCGAATTTCTGATGTAAATTGAAGGTAATATTGATGGGACCTGCAGTACAAAACAACAGCAATGTTAACACTGCGAAAATGTTGCGTGTCATACGCAGAACACGCAGATACACTACTGCGTCAAGACCAACGACGTTAAGTGCCTTGTGTTCACTAAACCTCCACACGTCTTTTAAACAATCAACAAGAAGCACTTGTTTCTTTGCCACTTTATCTAAACCCTCATCAGTCAATAATGGCTCTGAGGTCTCGGTCCAAATAGACCCGCTGCTGCTCGATAACGAAACCTCGCTAAATTTCTGGGGACGTACAACTTCTTCTTCATGTACACGACTTCTGAAAAAGGCAGTTTGACGACTGCTAAGCAGTGGTTTAGATGCATAGATTTCACGAAGCCGATGCCACAGTAGTAGAATCAGGACAAGTATGGCCAGCGCACCACCAAATGCGATCCCAACAGCAGCATATATTGCCTTTTGACTGTAGCGCGTTCCATCTAATGATGCACGGAGCTGGTTTAGAACCAACGTGCCACTGTCCTGGACTTCACTCATAGCGATTTTACCACTTTATTTAATTTGGTGGTATCCTATGGGGCGTGAAATATGCCTAAATTGAACACCGGTAGTGGAACCTGAAATTATTTGGGCCAAAACCGTACCTAAATATTATCTTTGGCACCTTGAGTTTTAGCAATTGATGCCACTACGCCAATTTCTTGATAAACAATATGGTTATGCCCTTCGTGGTGGTAATTTTGAGGGTTGGTCGGGGCCCTGCTTCCGCCCGCCCTATACTCATGCTAGGCAAGCACAGCCATTAGTACTACTTCAAAGGGTATGACGTATCCGACGGGTTGTGCCGCGTAGTAGATAAGGGTTAGGAAAAGTACTCAGGTTACGCTTGTTGGAGTTCAATGTCATGTGACTCGAAACCACCTTGGGTAGTTAGTTAGGTAGTAGATAGGTTTAATCGTTTACAATGTGGCCTACCAGCACCCGTTAGGAAGGCGCCCAGCCATAGCTCCTTATTCGACTCTCATTAGCTGGCTGCCGGTACGCGATATGGCCATAGACCTCCTGCTACACCGACAACGCTGGCCAATTTGACAATCGTGACTATCGGTTGTGTTTACTGCTCAACTGTTTACTCTCTATTATACTTTGGGGGCATATTAGAAGCAGATTGTTCACTATTATACAGATCTACTCTTGATGCTTCTTTTAACTACTCAATTGCTATGTTTCAACCTACCTCAGCTATCAGTGTATCACGCAAAGGAATCTGTGTATAACTCTCACCGAATCCCACGTGCTTCAATACTGTTTGACATTATATATATTGCACGGGTTATCATAATTACTCCAATACTACAAGGCATATTAACTAGCTGCGCGTTGGCCACAGTAATTACGTAAGCGTTCAATGGTAACAGCATGTTAAGCGTCAATGCAGTCGTGAAGTAAAACATTCATTGGAAATATGAAACAATCAATTCTAGTGATTGTTCTTGATTTGTTTATACTTATTGTTATATATACTGATAAATAAAAAGACAAAACTCAATAAGTGTACCATTCCGAAGCCGACTTTTCGATCTTGCAGCAAAGCATGCCTTGCACGTCATATAATTCTCAACGTGCGTGTCACCAACTCGCGTGACGATGGCACTTGTATCAATGTTGCTTTATCGCTGTATTATGACTAGTTCATATATATAAAGCCCAAATATCTCGGATAAAGTCAGAAAACCGACTTTTATGTGAGATGACTTCGAAGCTCATTTTCCTTGCATTAGTATTGAAGGCATGTGCCGGTGCCGAAGAAACTTCCGGCAACGGCGACCACTTGAATGTGGCGCAAAACGGAGTTTCCGGCTCTCAGAATGACCTTCAGGTAATTAGGGACCTTCTTCAAAATGCTACGATGGATAAGGACTTGATTAACGACGCCATGAGCCATCTTGACCGTCTCGACTTTCTTGACACTATCGTTAAACGCGCCATTATTGACGTTGGAGGAGAGTTGCCCGATCCTTACGGCATGTTGACTACAACTACCAAAGATGCAGGCGCTGTAACCCAAGTTATAGGCGCTTTAACTCAAGCCGCTGGTGTAGCAACTCAGGCGGTAGGTGTAGCAACTCAGGCAGTTGGCGTGGCTACTCAGGCAGCAGGTGCCGCCGCTCCTGTGGTAAGTGGTCTTCTTGATGGCGCTTTAAACTCAGAGACTACATCTACTAATGACGAAGCGGGCGCTGCTGCAACTCAAGTTTTAGGCGCTCTAACACAAGCCGCTGGTGTGGCAACTCAGGCAGTTGGCGTGGCTACTCAGGCAGCAGGTGCCGCCGCTCCTGTGGTAAGTGGTCTTCTTGATGGCGCTTTAAACTCAGAGACTACATCTACCACTGACGAAGCAGGTGCTGTTGCCAGTCAAGTTGAAGGTGCTCTAACACAAGCCGCTGGCATCGCAACTCAGGCAGTAGGCGTGGCTACTCAGGCAGCAGGTGCCGCAGCTCCAGTGGTTAGTAGTCTTGTTGGTATATTCAACTCAGAGATTACAGCCACCTATAAAGCTGAGCAAGCAAGCTCAATTGCATCTCAGGTTGAAGGTGCTTTGACTCAAGCTGCTGGTATCGCTACTGAGGCAGCAGGTGCCGCAGGTCCTGCCGTGAGTAGTGTTGTCGCTAGTGCCCTGGGCGAGGCGAAGTCGTTTGAAAGCGCATTGGCTGAAAGTATTGAGTACGCCACTACTGTCGGTGCTACTTTGGCGAACATCCAACCTATCCCCGCTGTGAGTTCGCTCGTTAGTAGATTCGGCGCGGCCGCCTCGACCCTTAGTGGTAGAACTGTCCCACCTGAAGGCTTTCCAACGCGTCCGGTTTTGCCCACACCGATTGCAGAAAGAATTTTGACGATGGAAGAGCGTCTCTACAGCCTCGCGGCCGTCATGAACGCACCGGTCCTTGAATCTATTTTGAATAATCAGATCAGCATTTTGGAATCTCGCCTCAACGCCGCAACTCCTACCGGGACACGTATAACCTCGGATGGCACTTTTGAATTCACGGAGAGCGTACAGAACGTGGTAACTACCATCACGCGCCGCGTAGAGAACGGAGTCACCTACGATGTACTCGGTGATGGTGAGGCCACGGCCCCCGTGACGCCGGACAGTACGCTCGTCATGACGGCCACGTTCCTGGGTAAACTCACAACAGTTACGAGGTGGATTGTGAATGGCCGGGCCATCATCCCTCCCACGAATGCTGTTTAACATCATTTATCATCCCCAACGATGTCATTTAACTTCATCATATACCAATTCCTATATATACCCGTTAAGATGCTTGGCACAAATGCCCTGAAAGGTCAAATATATACGGTCCAGCCGCTTTAGTTAAATGCCCTCGCAACATTTGTGCGAAGTTTTTGACGCCGCTGGTACTCTACAGCGTCACAATCACGCAAAGCCTGCCGCGTACTTTCGTTATTTACCAGCCCCAACGCCTGCTCGAAATCAGGCCTTGCCTCTCTTTCGTCGCCCAGCAACAACCTCGCCCTCCCCCGGCGATAAAACGCCTTCGCCCGCTCGGTGACCCGCTGCTCATTGAGTTCGGGCATGCCCAATACGACATCGCACGACTCAATTGTACGTTGCAGCCAATCACGAGTCCCACATTTCAAACCGGCCTGGGCCAAATTCAGCAACGACCGGATTTTCAAGTGTGTTGCCGTTTCCAAATCATGTTCGTTTAAATCTTCGGGATAAAACCGGTGGCAGTAATGGAAGGCCTTGCGGTACTTTTCTGCAGCCACTTCATACTCCGCGGACAAATACGCCCGTTTGCCAAAATCCAGAATGTTGGAAATTGCCGTGAACACCGTTTCAGGGATGTCCATAACCGTGCGGGGCTCCAAATCAAAGGAGTCGTTGTAGGAGTCGCCATATTTATCTGCCAAAAAAGGCGTGGGTTCCGACTTTTTGAGCATACGCACGTTGGCAATTGACTTTGAAAAGTGTTGTTTACCAATTATAACGTAGCCTATTTCAGGCGGGAGCGTGAACCGTGCCGTTTTGGGTAACTTCGATGCCTGCGTATATGTAAATAAAGCATTGTGCTCATAATCGTAGTAAACGTGCCAGCTCCTCGGTTTTCTGCGCGTGTGTTCGGGTATATTAGTTATGTATTGGTGATTTTCTGGAGCAATTGGCGGTAGTTTCAGTTCAAGACGGTTGCCATTCGAGGCCGGAGCTGGAGCCGAACGTTGCTCCGAGGCAGCCTGCTCCGGAGTCGTTGCTCCAGTGAAGGCACTGTGGGGGGGGAGCGAAGTAAGACTGGTGCAAAGGAAAAGTGCCTCGGGGTTCAACAGCAGAATGCCAACAGTACCGTCTTCAAATTGGAACCTAACGCGCCGGGGCGGACCGTTTATGGGCTCGCTGAATGTAAGGTAGTAATTGAGATCGGCTTCATCCATCTCGAGGATGCGCTCACATGATCTCCCCAACCCATAATCACCGGCTGAAACCACCCACAGCACGCTTTAAGCCGGAATGTAGCTGCCCAGCGGGGCCAGAATCGCGGCCCGCAGTCGCACGAAAGCATATCGTCATAGCACGCAATTTTACCGCGTCCATGCCTGTACCTAAGCAGTTTTTTACATAGTATAGCAGTTGTTTACATAGTATAGCAGTTTTTTACATAGTATAGCAACTGTTTACATAGTATAGCAACTTTTTACATACCAAAATAGCCGTTTACAAACCAAAGTAGCCGTTTACACAGTACCAAAGCAGTTCAATAGGTAAAAAGTCCCGTTTACATACGCTAGACAACAGCAGGAGACCCCTGCCGATACGTTAACCCTGATCTTGCATTAGGGCAAGGGCGAACCCGCGACCCATTGATAACGGCCTTTAACCCGGTATTGATCCATTACCATGAAATTTCTAGCATTGCTCGCGCTGGCAACAGCGCAAATCGAACAAGTCAGTTTAAACTCGCGGCTTATTGAGCTTGCCGATGGTACGCGGCAGTGGCTTGACGAGTTTGGTGTCGATTCGCTGCTGCAGCGTCAAACGCCGTTTATCGACGTTACCGAGCACGCATTGAGGCCGCATACTTATGTAGACCACGTTTCATACGAGTATCCTTCAACTTTGACGAAACAGGCCGAGTTTAATAAGCTCAGCGCCCATTTAAACGTCAGTTCTTTGGTCAACCACTTAACTGAGTTCTCGGCGTTCCCCACGCGGTTCTGCCAAACTGAACACGGTTTAAACAGCTCTCTGTGGCTGTTAGACGTTGTGCGTGAAATTGGTGCTCCTAACGCTCATTTCAGTGCCGAAAGCTTTGATCATCCTAGCCTTTTACAGAAAAGCGTAATTGCACGCTTCACTGGTACAAAGACGCCGGAAAAAATCGT
>JAJMBI010000123.1:0-29827 GCA_030572815.1 Starmerella asiatica | reverse complement strand
CATTGGACACTCATATCGACGATAGCGAAAGAGTGAGTGATGCAGATGCACGGTTCATGGCAGCATACCTCGTGGAACATGAGGGGCTTTTTGCGGGGTCGAGCTCAGCAGTGAACTGTGTAGCTGCGTTCAGACAGGCACTCAAGCTGGGGCCTGGACAACGAATTGTAACGATTCTGTGCGATAGTGGTGCTCGGCACATGTCGAAGTTCTACGCTGTGCCTGTAGACGAAAACTGCGCGGTTGCTAGGGAGATTGCCAGTTTGGCATCAAATACATGATCTCCCATTACATATTGTATATTTAAACACTTACACACTCGTCATCCTCTACCAATAAAACTTCATTACATAGTTAAACAATTACACACACATCCACCGGGCGGAATTGGATGGCCCGCACTGCCTCAAACTCATCAGGATACTCAATTTTGGCCTTTTCTGGAAACCCGCCATCATCCTTGAACTCTGTGTACGCCACTGGCTCCAAAACGGGTCCCCTACCTTTAAACTCGAGGCTATCTATTTGCAAGGCGACAAAGCTACCATTCGTCTGTTCTATATAGTCATGTAGCGCCTTGTTCACCCGGACAATCACCGGAACAAATCCAGTCACGCGCACGCTCGCAAATCTAACGAATCCGGGGTCGGTTACTGGCGACCGGGCCTGGGCGACGGCGGCGCGTTGGCCGTCGGAAACCAGCAGAAACGTCGCTTCTGAACCGGTTAGCACACGAAGCACATCAACTGCAAGCACGGGGCCCGGTTCCGGGTTGGGCGTCAGCTGTGAGAACGAGCTACTAAACGGTTCGCCAGCTATTTCGCTGATGTGCATACCCCAACCGCGTTATGCCGGAAACGGTATAAACCCTTATCCCTTAATGGGTCTTTCCGCCTTATACAGTCCATTTACTTCAATCTACCTATACTTACTACCACCAGAGCTATACTGCCCGCCATATCTACTCCCTGCCTTACGTACTGCCATACATACTGCCTTACGTACTGCCATACATACTGCCATACGTACTGCCATACATACTGCCATACGTACTGCCATACATACTGCCATACGTACTGCCATACATACTGCCATACGTACTGCCATACATACTGCCATACGTACTGCCATACATACTGCCATACGTACTTTCATACGTACTGCCTGCCACTCCTAGCTATATCCACACCAATATACGACTCTTATACCCAGTACGAGCTATACCGCCCAGCTATACCACTTTCGTCTCTACCTATTGTCCCATACCGTCAATTTAGTACAATAATCATTGATCAACCCCTTTTCGATACCTAGATGATCTCTGTTCTTCACTCCACGATCTATGATGATAATCCGTATTCTATATTATACGTATACAATGGAGACGTGCGTGACCGCGCGTCCATGCAATTCCGCAGGTCTATTTCCCGTACAGTGCGTCATGCTGCTTGCGGTCAGCGATCGACTGCTCCACCTTACGTCTGAACTCCACTACTTTACGCTTCATATTCTCCTCGCGCATTAACCGTTTAGCAGCGCTCCACCGTTCAGGAACAAACCCCGGGTCAACTCCACCCGTTTTGGCACCGCTATCTTTAGCAGCATCCACTAAATCATCGAGATGCCACATGTAATCCACATCAAACGGGAACCCCAAAACCAAGTACCGGCGGTCCGAGTGTTCCGCAACCCGTATTTGCTCTTCCTTCAGCATTTCCTCGACTGGTGGTAGCTCAAGCCGTTTAGACCATACGCGGGCAATGACAGCACCCTGAGCCTCGCACAGCGGCATCGGCACGACGTTCTTGTTCAACCCAACAAACGCCAATGTCGTGTCACCAATGTAAAAAATGAACTCGTGTAGATTACACACCCGTTCCTCAGTGGGTAAGTCAAGCAAAGGGTACGGTGCCGTTTCATGATAAGTGGCCAGAAATGGCAGTCTGAAAACGTAGCCGGTGGCCAGCATAATGAGATCATAATTGTCAGTCTCCCCATCAGCGAAAGTTACCCTCCCCGTGGCGGGATCCATGGAGGCCACCTCGGGTCGCCACTGCAGCTCGTTCGTGGGTAAATTATCAAACCCGCTGTCCATTGACCGGATTGTGCGCCTACTTATTTGCAAATTCGTCGTTGTTGACAGCAATTGCATCGCCACATCCACGCCGCTGGGGCCGTTACCAATAATCAGCACTTTCTTGCCCCTAAAAGGCTCTGGGAACACATATTTTCGCGTGTGGATTACTTTCTCGGGATGCTTCGCGCTGAACTCGCTCAACCCGGGGATCCGCGGAATGAAAGGTGTGTGGAAATGCCCCGTGGCCACAACAACGAAATCAAACTTGTGAATGGACCCGTTCTCCAACTGTACGTGCCATTTCCCTGCATTTTTCGTAACATTGATGACCATGCGGCTCCAGTGCACTTCAACGTGTTCGTGGCTTTCAATTCCGCGCGAATACCGCTCAACATAGTCAAGCACGTCGCGACGGTCCACAAATTCGGGCAAATGTTGAGGGAACGGGAAGTTGGCGAATTCCATCAGTTCTTTGCTGATGTTCGTGCTCATGTCGCGGTACATCGGGCCGGTGCCGGTATATTCCCACACTCCGCCGGGGAGCGCCTGCTGCTCGAAGATGTGCGTCTCGAATTTGTTCATTTCGTGCATTAGTGCACGCGCAGTGGCGAATCCTGCGGGACCCCCGCCAATGATGGCGACTCTGTGCATGTGTAGTTTGTGGAGGGGGGGGGTGCCTCAGTGTGTTAATATGGACAAATGGGGTTGTTGTTGCCCCGGACCCTACCTTACCCACTTAAACCCTTAACTCACATATACGCGTGTATACGATCTGTAGAGTATGTTCGGGTGGCCAGAACGCGGAGGAGGCCGCCGATGGCAAAATCAGTGGGGTGCCAAGTAATAGTGCGGTGCGTATAATTGGTAGATGGACCACAATTCAGGGGGGGGGGGTAGATAGTAATAACACGATAAGCTGTGAATGGTAGGCTGCTGAACCCTGGTATCTGCACGCCGCACGCCGCCCTACCCGGCCACGACCACAACACCAAATAAAGTATCTAAAGTAAATGGCCTGCCGCAGGGTTAAATACGTGCCGATCTTGAGATGTACAGTTCCCCATCTGCATGAATTATCATTTGAATTAGGACCGGTACCAATGTGGAAAGCATAGGCGATCCTGTATGGATAATGCATATGTTTACAAATTACCTGCACATATCAAACTTCGGATCTCTTAGTTCGATCATGTGAGTTTTTCGTTTCAATTTTGGCGACTCGCTAACCCCCTGGCACAGGGGTCGCACGCATATAATTATAAAAGGTTCACCGCCGGGGTCAATTAGTCCTGTTGTGCGTAAACAAAGCTGCCATACATCCCGATCGGTACTACCTCGCTGCCACAAACTCGATTTGGTGCGGGCTGTACCGTTTTTCAAACCGTTCCCATGCATTCAGCGTGGATTCACTGGCGTTCAGCTTCGCGGCATACTGGTACAGCTGGCGACTGCGCTCATACTCGCGCTGTTCCTCTTCAAAGGCTGCCATTTTCAGTGCCATCTCGCCAGCATCGGCATCATGAAGCCCGGCAATTGCGCGCTCGAACGCTTGCCGGCGGCCTTCAACGTCATTGAAAGACTCAATGTACACATCCCACACTGCACGGTTATGCGTTACATCTAGGATGCGGGCCACGGCGCGCCGAACCATCAGCCACGACCCGCGTGGCTGCATGCGTTCCGCACGGGCATACTGTACGGCCAATTGCTCGTATCCCGGCAAATTGGAAGAATACGTCTCAAAGCTACGATTAAACACGGCACGCATGTCGTTCAATGTGCCAGCACTGCTCACACACTCGCAGAAGTGCTGCCAAATCGGTAAATTTAGCGGTACGGGGAACAACGCAATGCCTCGTTCATAAACAACGCGCTGGTTCGCACTGCCAGTTTCAAAACTCGCTGCTACTAACAGCACTAATCGCACAGTTACTTCTCCCCGCATGCAGCATCGACTGAACGATGCGAGCACGCGGTCAGCAAGACCCTCGGCATCGCTCATCATAGTGAACAGCTGCCGCCACATCTGTGCATGGTCCAGTGCCGAGTCGTTCAAAGCCGTTTCCAGCGTTGTGCATGCATCTTCCACATTCGTCGCAGATTGCACTGCCGCCAACGACTTTACTAACCGCACGCGCCTTGCGGGATTAGGTTCGTTGGCTACGGCATCGTGCAATTGAGAGCATAGCGCATCGCTGTTGCTGCCGTTCGCCTGTAAAACGTGTGCGTACGCTACATACAAGTCACACACTTCGCCGTTATGCGCTTGCAAGACATCCACACTGGCAAGCGCACGTTCAAGTATATGCGCAGCAACGTGCGGCTGGGGTGCTGCATGTGCCTGAGCGAGCCACGCCCCAACGTTGTTAGGCGACTCCCTTAGAATAGCGTGGTTCAGCTGAGCGGGCCGTCGCCTAAGCAAATTGCTATATTCGGTCATCAATTGCATGGTTTCATAACCTCCTTGGCCATGCTGCCGCATTGAAGTATCGATTTGTCTTTCGTACTGCTGCACTGCCAAAGAAAACGCCATGGTAAATCCAGCAACCGTCACGGAATGCTCGAGTTCGTTATGCAGAATGCTGCGTAACGTTTTAAACTCGGTAACTGTGGAGCACAGGCGAGGCAAAATCATGTCGGCATGCGTCGGGTGGGCTGCTAGTGCGCATTGCAGAAACTCGCTGTTCGTGCTCGCTAACACCACGGGCTGCCATGCTGGCCAGTCGCCAGGGAATGCCGAGATAAGCATTTCAGCAGCATTAACTGCACCAGCATTGACTAAACCGGTAGTTGCCATTTCCGGGAGTACAGTTCCCGCGCGTACAGCATCTATTAAACATGGAGGAGGGTGGGCACCCGAGTGCAGTTTAAACAGCATTTCCCATAGCTCTGGCCTGTTTGGATGAAACTTTAAAGCACGCTCAATCAGTGCGGTAGTTTGCAGCGGCTGTACACGATAACTGGCCTGAACAGCCTCAATCCACAACTCGCAGCTGTTCGGCACGGTGGCAACGGCCCTGAGCAAAACAGCGAGCTGCGCGTGCTCATTAGTTTGATTGTGGGCCAGCAACGCCCACTGCTCGGCATTTTGCAGGTTTTGCCGCAGGTTTAGCAGGATGGGCACGCTCGCAGCGGCATTCGTGAGCATCGCTGTTTACGGTAAGTTTGCTCCTTGCCCTACACCCACCTCAAAACACTAGTCATAAACACACCGCACCGCTTAGCCCCTCTATGGCCATGCCATTATATATGTACATGTAGCCATACCTGGTCATTGTTTACTAGTGTAGTAGTTCCTAATGGTTATATATATTCGTGTAGCAGTGGATTGTAAAGCTGAACTACATGTAAAGCTGAACTACATGTAAAAGCTCTGCTCACCGCACCCTTAAGCGAGCAGGTGCCATTATAGCCAAGCAGGTGTATAGCGTACAGGTGCCATTCTCAGCGAGCAGGTATAAGTGAGCAGGTGTAAGCGAGCAAGTGCCATCATAACAGGTGCCACTATAGGTACCATTAGAAACAGGTGCCATTGTGGGCAGATGGATACACCACAGTAAAGCTGGGCCCACTGAAAAGGAGTCTCGCTATTTCAGTCAGATAAATCAATAAGCCTCGTGTATATATATTTACAATGTATATCATTCTATTCAGCCAAGTACTTCCAATGACCTGGTGGTTGGGTGTGGGGCCTAATCAGGGTGCAGAAGTAGAAGAAGAAGAAGAAGAAGAAAGCACCAGTACATTTGGCCATGTATCGCAACACCACCGAACACAAATGCACTAATCAGCAATTCGTACTGGCAATTGCCACATTTTGCCAGCGAAAGTTTAAAATTTGTACAGCATTAATCGAGTACCAAGCCATTAGGATCACAGCCGCGGCTGGCCGCTTACAAACGGACAGCACCACCGCCTACAGCCGCAATGTCCGGCAACCAGCAGCGGGAGTCGGTGTTCCCGACGCAAATGACGCTGAATACGATGAAAGCCAAGCTCCGAGGAGCATCACAAGGCCACACACTACTGAAAAGAAAGTCGGAAGCGCTCACTAAGCGGTTCCGTGAGATCACCCACAAAATCGACGATGCGAAGCTGAAAATGGGCAGTGTAATGCAGAAAGCTGCGTTTTCTTTGGCTGAAGTGCAGTATGCAACTGGCGAGAACATCGGCATCCAAGTTCAGGAGGCCGCGAAGCAACCGCGCTTTGTGGTTGCTGCTCGGCAAGAAAACGTCAGCGGCGTCATTTTACCGTCGTTCGAGGTCGCCATTAACAAGGAAATCGACGATTTCAGGATGACCGGGCTGGGCCGTGGCGGGCAGCAGGTCAACAAGGCCAAATACGTTTACTCACGAGCAGTGGAAGCCCTAGTGGAGCTGGCCTCGCTGCAAACGGCATTTGTAACGCTTGACGAGGTTATTAAAGTGACGAACCGGCGAGTAAATGCCATTGAGCACGTCATTATTCCCAGAACCGAGAATACAATCACCTACATCCAGTCTGAGCTCGAGGAACTGTCCCGCGAGGAGTTTTTCCGGTTAAAGAAGATTCATAACCTCAAGCAAAGAGTTGCTGATGAAGCCTCAGCTGCAGCGGCACTGCAGGCCGAGCAGGATGCTAAGGATCGCACTGAACGGCGGGCCAAGGTGGAGGACGTACCGGATACAGTCAATGTTCTTGGTGATGATGATGATGATGCAGATGTTGTGTTTTAATACTAGTGAAATCCTAGCAGATCATTAGAATCCTAGCAGATCTTGGACACCACAAGGCTGATAGCAGAGTGTATTTAGTAGCAGAGGGCATCATTTTAAAACGCTGAACAGTCGTCTATTGTCATAGTTCACTCTATATCATAATCTATAGTCATTATCGTACATAATCCATCCACTCCTCGCTGCTCATGTGCTTGAGGCGCGACAATGCCCGCGCAAACGCAAACATCTCCTCGTGCCCCGCGAAATTCGACAAATCAACATCCAAGTAATCTTCACCGCCCACCAATTCGACCTTATTTGTTTCCGGATTGATCCGTAGATGCTGCGTGTTGAACAATTCGTCAAAGGGTTTGGCAGCCGTCACCACTAATTTGGTGTGCGAGTCATAAGCAGCGTCCAAAAATGTGATGAACCGGCGCACTAAGTCGCGCTGTTCCAACGAGATCGGCGGGATATCCGTGATTATCGCGGCAGGAAATGTGCGGCACATTTCTAAGTAGTCGGCAGCCGACCGCGGAGTGCCACACAGTTCCATGAAAGTGAATTGCATCACGTTGTTACCTGCACTCAGCGGAATTGGCACGTCGCGGCCCCAAATGTTCAGCTGCCGGTCAATTACCGTGGGGGTCCCATCCGCAAAATGATTGAACCACCGTTGCACATGCTCCGCAGCTCCCTTATTACCACCATGCCTCAAACTTTCAAAGTAATAGGTGCCTGATTCAGGTCTGGGCAGCTTTCGGTAGTCCATGGGCGACTGTAAATACACAACACGGTTCTGCTGCTCAATTAACCCAATTGCCGGCAAAAAAGATTGCCTTTGAACACCGTTTTTATATAGTTCTGTCGGTGCCCTATTGGATGTCATGAAGGTAACCATCCCATCAGCATACATGATTTCCCACACGTGCCTCAAGATCATTGCATCGGCAACGTCAATTACGGCCACCTCGTCAAGACACAGCACGTCTACCTTCGAAGCCACCTCGTGCGTGGCTCTAACAACAGCATCGTCGCGCGAATTCGCTGATCCAACGCTGAATTGATGGGTCAGTTTGTGAATATGCTGCATAAAGGCATGGAAATGCACCCTGTGCTTAGTTAGATGCGAGGGGATCGTGCGGTAGAACATATCCATCAGCATCGTTTTGCCACAACCAACATCGCCGTACATATAAATGCCGTGGGGGCCATATTGTGGTGGTGACAAATTCTTGTTATTGAAAAACTTGCCGAAAAGGCCAGACCTTTTGGGTGCTGGAGGGGTGTGGCTGCGGTTATAATTCAACAGTTCGTTGTACACATTATTTAAATTGTGCAGAACCTTGCGTTGGTACGAATCGCTGCGGATGCGGCCTCGCCTGACGTCGGCATCGTATTGTTCGAGAGGCGACAAAGTAGTCACCAGGGAAACATTTTCACTTAGTGGATCATGCTGTTCAACACTTTCTGCTGTCGTGGAGATACAGCGGGCGAAACGAAGCACGCGCTGCGGCTGAACAACGGCTCTAAGCGTCGGCATTACCCGCGTGATGTCTAAGCAGGAGGACCCGGAAAAATTTACTGCCCGCAGGTGCGTGGCCGGTAAATAGCCTAGTTCACAACTTTAGAAGTCAAATTAATTATATGTAGTTATTAAATTATCGGCATTGGACGCGATCACTGTGCCGAGGCGGGGGACACACCTTAACTGGTAATGTCGCGCTGCATGCAGATTGCACACGCCCAATCGTGGGCATTACTACTATCTATGGCGTGGAGTACCCCGGTGCTGAGTGGGGTGGGGTGGGACAGGGGAGAGGAGGTGGGATAGGGCTAGACGTTAACAATCACGTGAGATGTACGAGAGCTGCGGCACGAATCCCGTTCTTTTCGTAAACTCGGATCGCGCGTTTAAGGATCTGCTGCGGTTATCAACAAAACAACGCGTGCATTAGCGACTAGGTTGGAACGTGCGTAACGCCAGTGAATGGCAAAATAATGGGAAACTGCTTTCCGGCCCTCGGCATGACAGTGCGGCACCTTGCAGCGAGAATTATTATATGCTGAATTACGTAAACGAGTGGCCTGCATTCACCGACGGTATCGATACCCGGGCAGCATCGTACGGCAGGACACGATAATGATATCTTTTGGGGTTGTGTTAGCAACGGGTATGTACATGACGGCAGGAATCTTCGGATACGCATGACTGGCGTGCGGCGATGGGATGGGGTTTATGCGGCATGCTGCGCTTATACGCGACATGTCAGGGTTAGGATCACCCAGAGCGCAGGGTGCGATGTTTGCATTATAGGCGGTGAATTCCACCTCTAAAGGCGGTGTGGGTACCGATTTCACGGTGCAGTTACCCTAATAATGCACCCACCCGCCAGCAGGGGCCCCTGGACAGTGCCGCACACCGTTGACGCGACGCGTATTTATCCGTATTTATTTAAAAAATAACACAACTAAAAATAAGTACCGAACGCAACCATCTAATTCAATCTCCTTTTACCGGTCAAAAACGCGTAGATCCATCTTAATCCCTGCCCGCCCCTGCGGCAGGCCTGAGTGAGATTTTTGTTACTGCGTTTTTGTGTACCTAAACGGTTGACCCTGCCCTAACAACCCTTAACCCCAATTCATTTTAATTAATATACCCCTAGTTAGTTTACATCCGCACGCGGTAAGGGTAAAATACACACCGCGTCTAAGAGGTATAGGAGATCTCATCTGCAGTTTCCCTTCTTTCTTTCAAACAACAACGTTTCTGAAAACCGAGTTCTAAACCAAAGAAGTCGATCTACCGTTTTTAGAACCGGAAGATATATAGTGGCGTGCACTTACTGAACTTAGTTAACTAGTGCTCTGCCGCCCCCCCCCCCTGCCGCACTCATCTAATAAGCTCGAATTCTGGTTCGGCCATTAAATATTTGAGTGTTCCTGCGCTTTAGTTATACTGCGAGCGTGTTCGCGTCAGATATTAGGGACGCATCGTACCGTTAAATTCTAACGCACGCAAGCGAAGTAATCGGATTTTTTTGTCCGTGCTTTTGAGTGACAAAAGGTAAGTATTTTCACCCCAGCGTTTTGTTTACATTTTTTTGGCGTCGCCGGTTGTGCTGGTCTGGACCCACGGTGGTCACTGCTTAAAGTTGGTTCTTGCCGTCGATTTAAGGGTTTTACACTGCTACAGTGGCTGAGATATCACTGGGAACAGTAAGAACGCAGAGCTGCTTAAATCGGGCTGGCATTGACCTTTCCCCCAAAGATTAACCGTTTCTTTTCGTGTCATTTGATTCATTAAGTGTGGCGATACCTATAGGAGATCAAAGGGTGCTCTTTTTTTCTTTTTAGAAAAGTTGTATCATTATTCTCCGAAAGCTTAAGCTTTAATTTCTTAAGCGTTCATCATAGGCATTGGCATATCTCTACAAAAGGAAATTAGGCAAGGCTTTGGAAAAGTTTACCGCAACCGATCAAATCGTGCGTGCCATTCTTTCAATTCGCCAGCGAAAAATAATAACAAACCAAAAATAACAGTGTCGCTAACACTTTTACAGGCATCAGCAAATTAATATTCACAATTGAAGAACTGCGCTGGTCGTAAAGTACCAATAGGTCCGCGAAGTTCACTTCGAGCCGTTCTTTTTCAAATTTCCCAACTTCTTTCCACTCTTTTATTCTTTCAATTCCTCATACCACGGTTTAAGATGACTGCTCCGCGAAAGAAACGTTTTGGCGTTAAATCCTTGGCTACGATACTGCTGCTGGCAAGCAGTATCACCCCGGCTGTTGCCACACAAGTTGATGAAGGTGCACTTGAGACTACAGCGATTGAGCCCCTTAGTGAGTTGGAAGTTGATGATACTGCCCTCGACTGGATCAACGAGATAGTCGAGGAACAACGCGAGATTCTGCGGCAGAAAACCGAGAGGGCAACTCACCATGCCCACAAAGTTCCAGTGATCAAAGTTGATCAGGTCGACGAGGTAAAAATAAAGCCTAGGGGGCTGTTCGACAAGCTGTTCCATCGTAACACGTCAACGACGTCCACCGAGCCGGTTACCACGGTGAATTCCATTCAGTGGGGGCAGCCGTCGTACTTCCAAACGGAAACGACGACCCCGAAAGTGCGTACCACACTTGCGGAGACGGCTTCATGGGCCCCGACGGTCGATCCGTATACCCCTTCGACGACAACTCGTAATGACTATGGCCCAAAGACGACGTTTAGTGTCACGGAGAGCTGGCCCAACACGGTTGTGCCGGGCGCACTAAATCCGCCAACGACGACGCGTACGAACCAGGAAACCACACGTAGCCAGGATACAACAAGTACTGGGACCACGGCGACGCCGGTGCTATGGTCGTTCTCTCCGTTTGCAGAGACGACGTTTGCCATATCCGAGATCTGGCATTCAACGGCCGGGCCCAGTTGGGAGCCGCCTACGACGCCCACGACGACGCGTAACACGAAGGCAACGACAACGACTGCGTCTACTGAGTCCAGCGAGACGTCTTATTACATTCCCGCTCAGACAACGATCTCTGAGTCTGAAACGTGGCATACCACGGCAGCTCCTGCTCCTTCGATTGATGTGGCGTCGAGTGGGCACAGCTCAGCGAGTTCTGCACCTTTTGCATCAGCACAAACTACCGTTGCAGTTTCGGAATCGTGGCAGTCGACAGTGGCCCCTGTGCCGTCGGCTCCATCCTCCTCAGGACGGCGGTCTTCGTATGGGTCGGCATCATCTTATGTGCCAGCACAAACGACGGTTTCCGCATCGGAGATCTGGAAGTCCACGGTGGCACCGGTGTCGTCAGCTTCGCTGTCTTCGTCGTATGTGCCGGTCCAGTCCACACGAGTAGTTTCTGAGTCTTGGCAGTCAACGGTAAATCCTGCCGTACAGTCGTATGGATTATTGAGCTCCGCGGTTGCTTCGAGTGCAAGTGTAGTGCCGGTGCAAACCACGGAGACCGCCGCCGAGTCTTGGCAGTCTACGGTGGCGCCGTCATCATTGTACTCCTCGTCGGCACCCCAATCGAGCTTCTTCCAGCCGTCGTCGGTTTCCTTCGAATCGTCAACGGTGAACACGTACAACCCGTACACGACGTCGGAGGCCCAGACGTGGGAGACGGTGCCTACTCAATCCGAGCCTCCTGTGTTGACTTACCGACCTTCATCGTCGTATGCAGTTGCATCTTCAGCGGTTTCGTCATATGTGCCGGTGTCCTCGGCCGAGCCATCAGAGGCTCCTGTGTCGTCCTTCGTCCCTGTGTCGTCAGAGGTTCCAGTGTCGTCCTTCGTCCCTGAGTCGTCCTTTGTCCCTGAGTCGTCCTTCGTCCCTGAGTCGTCCTTCGTCCCTGAGTCGTCCTTCGTCCCTGAGTCGTCCTTCGTCCCTGAGTCGTCCTTCGTCCCTGAGTCGTCCTTCGTCCCTGAGTCGTCCTTCGTTCCAGCGTCATCCTTCGTCCCTGTGCCGTCAGCTCCTGTATCCTCAGTGGTTCCTGTGTCGTCGGCTCCTGTATCCTCAGAGGTCCCTGAGTCGTCGGCTGCTCCGGCTTCATCGTATATCCCAGTGGAGGTGAGCAGTGCAGTTGAGTCCTTGGCTGTGAGCAGCTCAGCGGCTACGAGCTCGTTCGTGCCGGTTGTTCCAGTAACGACGAGCTCATGGTCGGAGCCCTCCTCAACTATCGAGAGTGTTCCCGTAGTGAGCTCTGCAGTGTTTAGCAGTCAACCGGTGGTTTCATCTAAACCCCCGGTGGAGCCCTCGGCCGTCGTTTACAGCTCGCCGGTGGTGGAGACCTCGCCGACCGATGTGTACAGCACACCGACGTCGCAAGCGTCTTACACGCCGCCGCCACCGCCGCCGCCTTCGACCTCGGTGGAGCCCAGTACGAGTTCATCAACGCAAACGGGCTTTTTGCCGAACACGCTGGTGACCGAGAACCTCTCGTCGAGTACTGCGTCGCCAACGGTGCAGCCCACCGAGAGCGTTCAGCCGAGCACCACGGAGCCAACTTCTTCAAGCTCGACGGTTTTACCCTACGTGATCAGTCCCCAGCAGACGCCGAAATCGGATAAGAGTCAAAAAGAAGTCCAATTAGGATTTTTATACCCCTTAAACTACCCGTTCGTGGCGAGCCACCCCACCTCCGCGGCACAGATCTACCAGTATTTACCCGAGGGCATTGCTCAGGGCCTTGACATCGATCAAGGTGAGATTACGATGGCGGAACTTTACCCCCACCAAACTAACGCGAAGCCGGTTTTCTTGCAAACGATTGCGAAGTTCTACATGCCGAAGAACCAAGTGAAGACGCTGCAAGATCTGGTATTGAACCAGTCGTCACCTTTGTACACGCAGCAAAGCAATCCTACCGTGACGGCATTGATGAAACTTATCGATGTTAATGTGCTGCTCGAAGGTGACTACCCATCCCCGGGTGATGGTGGCATTGACGGTAATGGCAACGGCACCGGTGATGGCGATGACAATGGCGATGTGGGCCGGGGCCCCCAAGGAATGCGCGGTTCGCTCGACCAGGCAATGCAGCCGAACATGAAGCAGAGCAAAGCGAACGGCCGCATTGCCGGGATCGCCGTCGGCACCGTTGGTGGCTCAGGCGTGGTCGTGGCGTTGCTATGCATCGCTAGTTTGCTGCTGAAGAGCCGGCTCCGCCGTGCTAACAACTACGAGACGTCGCATATGCCAGATATGGAATCTTATCACGACGACACGAGCTCAGTTGCCCGAAGATGGAGCAATTTGAGTAGGTCGGCCCACTACTCGTGGGCTGCATCAACGGTTGATGAGCAGCTCGCCGTGGCCACTGCCGCCGAGGCCGCTGCCGCCGCCGAGGCCGCTGCCGCCGAGGCTGCTCCTAATGAGTCGGCACAGTACCCGCGGCCGAAATCGTTGTCGCCCAGTGCGAACCAAGACGGTGCTCCTGCCATTAGCGGGCCAATAATTACCGAGAACTCGCTCGGTTGGAGTTAATATGTTTTAGTATATATCCAAGTAGATATAGTGTATTTATTATGATTGTTAGCGGTGTGCCGAGCAATGCGTACTATGTGAAGGTATCCAAGTATGTGATTTGTCGTGGAATAAGGATATGCAGGCGTTAAGCGGCGTGCTTGACATGTTCGCAGCAACAGATTACCCATGTCGGATGTAAGTCTATTTATAGCTATTGAAGTACATGTATTTATGTGTGCAGAAGTTACAAGCAATGTGCCGATCTTAACAAGTTGAATACCAATAAGCTGTTAATTCCAACCAAATAAGTTGCCAATTCTGAAAAAGTTGCCAATAAGAATACGTTTTAATTCGGTAAGCAATAGCTAATTCGTATATATACAAGTACATCTAGTGGGTGCGGGCCAATGTTAAGCGGTTGTCTTAAGCACCAACAGCATATATTAAGCACCAACGTACTTAAAACATCAAACCGACTTCATGCCTATGTAGTTCTGTGTGGCCGCTGCGCGATAGCGCGTGACCTCCCCTCGTGACCTATAGTGACCCATACTAGCCCGTTTAATTTTTCAATGCCGAAACAGGACGAGTACGCAATAGAGACGCAGTTTGTGGATGTTGAACACGGAGACCAGCACCATGCTGCCGTAGAGCCGATCTACCAGTCCGCCACGTTCCATCAAACCAGCGTGACGAGCCTCGGCAAGTTCGACTACACGCGCAGCGGCAACCCCACGCGGACGCTGTTGCAAACGCATCTGGCCAAATTGATGGGCAATGCTCGGGCCGTGTTTGCCACAAACTCCGGAATGGGTGCCCTCGACGTCATTGTAAGGCTGTTAGGCCCCCATGACGAGATTGTTGCCGGCACGGACATGTACGGCGGCACGAGCCGGTTGCTAACCTTTTTGGCCAATAAACAAGGGTATAAAGTGCACCATGTCGACACCACGAAACCCGAGCTGGTTATCGGTAAGTTGAATGCGAACACGCGGCTGATTTTACTGGAATCTCCCACGAACCCATTGTTCCAGATCTGCGACATTCCTACGATCTGCAAGGCAGTTCGAGCCCACCCCCACCAAGACAGAATGCTTGTTGTTGTTGATAACACGATGATGTCGCCGATCAATGCGAACCCGTTTGATTGGGGGGTGGACATCTGGTATGAAAGCGCCACGAAATATATCAGCGGCCACCACGACGTCATGGCCGGGGTGATTGCCGTGCAACGCGAGGATCTAAGCCAGCAAATCTACTTCATTCTGAATATGGCCGGGGCAGGTTTGGCTCCGTTTGATTCCTGGCTGGTGCTGAGGGGGTTAAAGACGTTACATTTACGGTACGAGCGCCAGCAAAACAATGCTGTGCAGGTAGCTCAATGGCTGCATGCCATTGGCCCGAAGTTAAAACTGTCGAATTTCGAAGTGCTGTTCCCTGGTTTGCCCAAGTTTAAGGGCAATGATGTCCATTCCCGGATGGCCCGGGGTCCTGGAGCGGTAATGAGCTTCCGCACCCACGATTTAGAGGCCTCGGAACGTATTGTAAATGCCACGAAATTGTTTAAAATCTCAGTGAGTTTCGGGTGCGTGAACAGCTTGATTTCATTGCCGTGCCGGATGTCGCATGCGTCGATCGATGCGAAGACGCGCAGGGAGCGCGGGTTGCCGGAGGATGTTGTGCGGGTGTGCGTCGGCATTGAAAACCCACGGGATTTAATCAACGATTTAGAGCAGGCGTTTGTGGCCGCAGGGGTGCTTGATGCCAGGGCGAAGCTGTAGATTACTTCTGTTTGTGGGCAGCTGTGGGCGCGCGATGTGCATGTGCATAACTTTGTTAGTGTTTAATTAATGAAGCGTAACTAGCTGATCGTAGCTAGTATATTTGCGTGTACTTGTTAGCGTATGTGAGCGTAGAACTGGTGTACTCGTTTGCGTACTGCTGGCACAGCTGCTGTGTAAACGTGTGCATCTATGTGTAGCTAGTACTGGACTTTCAACGTGCATTGTAAATGTATATCTATTGAGGTAGTGTACGTGCTAGCGTATGTGCTGGTGTATGTGCTGGTGTATGTGCTAGTGTATGTGTTAGCGTATGTGTTAGCGTATGTGTTAGCGTATGTGTTAGCGTATGTGCTAGCGTCCGTGCTAGCGTCCGTGCTAGCGTATGTGTACTTCGTGTGTACTTCGTGTGTACTTCGTGCGTACTTAGCGTGTACTTAGCGTGTACTTCGTGTGTACTTAGTGTGTACTTCGTGTGTACTTAGCGTGTACTTCGTGTGTACTTAGCGTGTACTTCGTGTACTTAGCGTGTACTTAGCGTGTACTTCGTGTGTACTTAGCGTGTACTTAGCGTGTACTTCGTGTGTACTTAGTGTGTACTTAGCGTGTACTTAGCGTGTACTTCGTGTACTTAGCGTGTACTTAGCGTGTACTTCGTGTGTACTTAGCGTGTACTTAGCGTGTACTTCGTGTGTACTTAGTGTGTACTTAGCGTGTACTTAGCGTGTACTTCGTGTGTACATAGCGTGTACTTCGTGTGTACTTCGTGTGTACTTAGCGTGTACTTAGCGTATGTGTTAGCATATACTAGCGTATTTGCGTCGGTTGTGAATCTACTGATGTGTGTATGCTAGCGCATGTAGCTGCGCATCCATGAGCCCATTTTGGACGCCGCAGAGTCCAGCATGTTGCTGACCTCCTGGATGTCCAAGTTCTGCGCGATTTCCTGGGCGCGGTGCGCATAATCTGCCACCGAACCTGATCCTTGTGGTGACAATGGACTTTCTTCGCGGCCGAAGTAGCTGCTCGATGAGATCGACGTTGCATTTTTAAACCCTTCAAGGCGCTGCTTGTCGGATTCCGAAGCACCGGTGTTACGGCCGAAGAAATCGTCGCTGGAAATCCCCTTCGCGTTGCCATACTTCTGGGCAATGTCGCTCTTTTTAGCGTCGTAATTGTCCACGTACTTCTTCGTTGCTACGGGCGGCGGCGGGGCGGTTGCCGCGGTCTGGCCGAACCCGATTTTGCGAACAGGCACTTCGGGATCCTGCACAGTGCTGGCGGGAAGCACGACGGGGGCGTACCTGTCGTTGTATGTGGGTTTATCGTTCGTAATTGATGTGGAGGAAGTGCCTAAACTGGAAGTGGCCAAACTGGGCTCCTGGCTGAGTTTAAGGCCCCCCAATTGTGAACCAAGTTGCGAAACGTTCTCGTTCGGGTTATAACCCAACTCTTTCGTGCGGGCCTCCTCTGCAGCGGCCTCGCTTTCTAAAGCATCAAAGTCAATCTCTTCTTCGTCACGCACGCGCCGCTGCGGCCGTGCACGGCCCTTTCCTTTACCTTTCCCTAAGATGGAGCCTGCAGGGCGGGCCGAAGTGCGCGTGGCCGTTGTTGGAGCCTTCAATACAGCCTCTTTGGCTGATTTGGTGGAAGATGCAGTGGAATTCGACGAAACCGGGCGTGAAATCGCCGCCTCGCTCGCCAATTTCTCGAAAAACGCATCTTTTGTCTTTGCATCCCCGTCTTCCGGTTGAGGAGTCGTCACTGCCTCCTCGACATGGCTGATCACCAAAGTGCCGGGGAACTGCTCGCGGTCCAAAGCGCACTTCCGCTCAAGCTCTTTCAGGTACTGTTTAGCAGCCTGGCTCTCGTATTTCGCCCGGAAATCCGTGCCGGGAGCGAGCAAAGTGCCGCCGCGGTGCTTCGTGAAAAACTCGCGCGCGGCGCGGTTGCCGCCGACCTTCATGTTGCGCAGGTGCGCGATGTTCCAGTTGTCCATCGACGTGCTGCGCACGAACGTGAGGTGCACGCCGAGGGCGCGGTGGTGCGCGCTGCAGTCGTAGCAGATCAGCGTGCCGAACGTCGCGGAGGCCCACGTGGGGCCGCGGGCTCCACAGTCGAAGCACGCATTGTTCTCGGGCTGCTCGCGCACGTACTTAAAGAACTGCACCAACGATTCTTTAGGGATCTGTTCCGTTTCGCTACTGTCGGGCATTGGCTACGTCACGCGGGGGGGTTCCACTTGCCCTAAACACCTAATGTCAGGGCAATGCCAGGGCAATCTTAGGCCTTAATGGGTGTGAGGGAGCTCTAAGTGCGGTAATTAACGCATGGGATGCATTGGAAATAAAGTAAATAGAAATCACATCGATGCTGATGACAATTGAGAACGTACTGGCAGTTATGGGGCGTGTGATCGGTGAGATCGGCTAGGGGTGATTTATCGATGACACATCGGTAGATCTATATACGAAAGAGTTAATATAAAGCTTTTTATGGCTGGCGAACTGATGCTGCTGGATTAGTGGACGTGCTGGGACGTGCTGGGACGTGCTGGGACGTGCTGGGACGTGCTGGGAGCATAGACTGGTGGTATTAGCTTGAATTAGTATGGATTGGGACTCTGGGTGGTATGAGTTGGGATGGATCGCGGGTGGGTGTGGGGCTGGGGCGCGGGTCGCGGAGGAAGGCCAGTCACAGTGCTTGGTCTGCCTTTGTCAGCAGCACTTACCTCAACCTAGGCGAAACTTATTAACATCTTCATTACCGAATGCTGAGCCGAGTGTGTGTGTCCCTTCGCGCGGCGCGCGCCGTGCGCGTGATGTCGACGCCTCGTTTTGTCCGTGGCTACGCCCAGCCTGCTCAGGATGCCCCCGTCAAGCTCCCCATTGAGCTGTACGGTATCGAGGGCACCTACGCGAACGCGCTGTACACGGCCGCCACGAAGGAGAACGTGCTGCCGCAAACCGCGGCAAGCGTCAGCAAGTTGGCCGAGGTGCTTTCCGCTGACCAAAAGGCGAAGAGCATTCTTACCGACCCAAGCCTCAGCACCGATGACCAAACAGCGGTTATCAACATCATCAACGAGCAAGTCAAGGGAGACAAGGTTTTCAAGGGATTCCTCGAAACTCTGGCCTTCCACAACCGTCTGGGGCTTATTGAGGAGGTGCTGGCGAACTACACGAAGCTGCAGCGCGCCGGTGAGGGACTGGTGGAGGCCACGGTGACGTCGGTGAAGCCGTTGGACAATTCAACGCTGAAAAAGATCGAATCTGCGGTGTCGAACTCGAAGTTCGTCGGCAAGGGCAAAACGCTCAAACTCACGAACGTTGTGGATGAGAGTATTAAGGGCGGCCTCATCGTGTCGCTTGGCGACCGCACCGTCGACCTCTCGGTTTCCAGCAAGCTCGTTAAATACAACCAGCTTTTGACCGAGTCTATCTAGATATATATATGATCCTGTACACAATGTACTCCTATACGTAAAGTTCCGCTCGGGCTACAATGACATATCGTCAGGCCTGGAAGAACTCAATACACATAAAGGGGAACCCCTCGAGCTTGAATGCGGGTCCTAAGGATAACCTCGCTACATAATGACACCTGTCAGAAAGGCCAGGAAGACTCAAGATTTCAGCGACTTGTTTGATAGAGCAATTCATCGACCCTCAACACGAGCCAGACAGATGTATTTAGCCTACACTGAAGTTTTCTAGAAGGTTTAAAGATCAAAAGATTGCAACCTGTTAGGTAGTTGACTTGTGATAAGTTACGTATTGGGAGTTTGTGGGAGCTCCAATCATTGTAGTCCTCCCGCACTGGCGCTCGCGTCTGCCACTTTTCCAATTGTGTACCTGGGAGCAGCTCTGAACTCCGATGAGCCCGGCTTTTCCTGTGCCGCGTGCTTATATATTCGCGTGACGGGGAGCCTAAGTTGTATGGAATGGGGAGGGAGCAACAGAACTTGGGGTGGTTCCAGACCTGAAAAGAGTACGAGAAGCATTAAGGTCTCCGGAAACCGATCAATGGTGGCTAGCTATTCAAGTGGAACTTGATAGGCTGGCGAAGAGGAATGCCTACACATTTATGGATCTACCTATCTATATCGTCATATACTGACTCCAGACTGCCAAATTTTGATTTTTCGTGCATAATGCCCGTTCATAAGACTATTTGTGCCCATTTTTCCGTGATCTACGCTAAACAGTTCGGCGTCGGGCGCCTCGACCGTTGGTGGGTAAGGGCGCGCCGGCAATGGCTGACATCTCCTGCAGGAACCTAGCCTATTTTGGAAGCGTACATATATACATACAAATATATACTGGTCATCTCCCAAGTGCGGATCGCATGTCTGTGAAGCCGACCGAGGGGGAGAATGATGAGGAGGATTTAATGACGAACACCCCCCCTCCGATCAACGCATGGGAGCCATGGAGTGCCGGTCCCGAACTGCGTGTCGACTGCTGGACAGCGAAGCAGCTCAATGCGCTCCCCCCCGAGGCCATATACTTAGAGAGCCGACGAAGGCACCTTGGTCCGCTCCCTGTTGGCTTAATTGAGGCTCAATGCGCTCAATGGCATGCGGCAGTAGTTGCTGAACTTACACAGCGTAGTTCCCGCTCCAGCACAGCTGCAACGGCCGCCCGCGCACGACGGGCACGTCTGTTGGCAGATATAATTGCCGTGAATACTGCCGGAGCCAGCAATGATGCTAAACGTACTCGGCAACGACGGCAAATGCTAAGACGTCGGGAACGGTTTCGCCAGGACTTGCTGCGGCCCGCCACGGCCACCCCAACAAAACACCGCGACCGGCTGCCGCCCATTACTGAGCGGGTAACTAGCGAGACTTCAATAACCATCAATGAGCAGCGTAGCGGTCTTAATGGGCAGCAATTAGAAAAGGAGTCACTGAAGAGCGAGGGGCCCCACAGTGATCGCACAATTATCATTGACAACACTCCAGAAATTACAATTAGCGATCCGGAAGGTCGACAAATTGACCCGTCTACTCCAGATTCAACTAAAGCTCGGCACCCCACTTCATGGTCACCTCCCGTACCATCTATAGGCGAAACTGGTTTCAGGCACCGATTGCGGCTGCATGATGTAGAGAAGGCGGCCCAAAAGGTTTACCTTGGCCGGTTTTTAGTGCAGGAACGCAAATCACGAGCAGCGCGGCCCTCATTCAGTAAATTAGAAACTCCGCAATCCACAACGTTGGTATCTCGCTGGAAAGAGTGTACAGTGCTGGCCCGGCGCACGAACGACCCGCACCAGCCATTAATTCTGTATTTCTACGACTGTGTTGACCGTAAAACCTTGGATCGACGCAGCCGACGGAGGTGGACGCGCAGTTTGGTGCACAGAGTGCCCCTGAACGCGGCATTTGAGCTGCAATTGTTCTCGAATTTGGATTTCAGCTTGGCGTTGTGGCGGCCGCGAAAACCGCGCCGCGTGAGACTGGCCAGCACGGTGAGGGCGGCCCGGGATGTACGACGACACACACCGATACGCCCCCCCCTGATTACTGCCACGGAACCACGACAAAGTACGTCTTCTCGAGCCAGCACATCGACTGAGCCTCGGCTCAGCACGTCGTCAGTGGCGAGTTCGCGGCCCAGCACATCGTCATTAACTGGTTCCGGCGAGCCCTCGTTCGAAGCAGTTAATTCAAAAGGAAGGGCGCTCGAATTCCCCACGCGACAGGCGAGATGGCGCGCGGCATGGCAACGTATTGCCCGCGAGGGAATGTTTGGTTGGCTGAGTCGCCCGCGTACGAAACGTGCTGAGCCGGCTCACCGCCACACGCGCATAATTGTCGTGCATGCCCGCAGTTTCGAGGCAATTTTCGAGTTTGCATACTTGGTGGCCGGTGCTACGGGATCAATGCGGTTCGGAAACCGTAAATTTGCCGTGGATCTGCCGGCACTCGATGCCACAGCCCAGATCCGGGCGCAATACTCGGTGGCGACGGCGATCTGCGACATTGATGCGGCGTTAACCGCTCCGCAAACAGTGCCGTACGCTGAACTGCGCGAACCCGTCTCGGCAATGGCCCCCACGGTGCGTGCAGTGCTGTCGCGGGTCCATTCTGCAACACAGTCCTTGCGTGCTAAACGCAACGAAGGTGTGTTGGGGCCAAATAAGTTTGCGTTGGTGTGGAACATGAAGGGGCTCATCCATAGGCCGTTCTTTCTACCGGGAAGTGTGGCCCAGATGTTCCCTGCTCCGCATTTAGGCTCAGTACTACACCCGACGGCTAGTTTGGCGATGGTACAGCCGCAACCAAGGTGTTATGAGGCCGACATGCGCGAGCCGTGGCCCGTGGAGGGGTTCTGTGAGGATTTAAACATCGGCGCGGGGCTCATTAAAGGCAAACACGCACTTATAACCTCAAAAAGTTACTTGTTCACTGAAGATTTTTATTTGCTGCACACACCCGTGGCCGACAGCACCCCTTCGATGCTGGCCGCAGGCACTGATGACCTCGTAAGGTCCACAGAGCCGTATAGACTGAACGAACAGGGCGAGATCGCGTGGATTGAGCAAAGCACATGTTTACAGGAAGTGGATTACCACGATGCGATAGCGCGTATCGAGTTTGAGCGGCGGTGCCGGCAATTGGCATCGGCCAGGGGAATGATAAACCTGCTACATGTCGAGCAAATGGATGCTGATGGGTACGTTCTTGAACTCACATACGCGCGCGACCGCACTATGGCGCTAACATTTGCCACACCGGAACTCGCGCTGATTTGGCAGACCCATCTTCAGCAGATCCGCGAGTACTGGCAAGTACGGCTGCATGCCCAACTCGTGGAGCTGAACTCGGGCGTCCGTGCTGATTACACGGTTACACCGTTTCTGCAAAATAGGTGTGTCGTGTTCTCTGGCGAGCTGTTTATGAAACGGCACCAGTACATGACGTTTAGAGCGTGTTATGTTCTGCTGACGCCCCACGAACTAGTTGTATTCCGCACGAACCAGGAGAGGGGCCCCGCACACTCGCGAACAATCGTGCCGATGGTGTCTTTGTACCACCAGCCGTGGGTCTGCATCGGTTTACAGGATGCGTACATATACACTGGTCACGCTGCCGCCCATGCCTTGGTGAACAATGACCGGTACTGCGATCCCAGCAATCCTGGTGTGCGGGCACTGCCAAGAGCCTATGACAACGGATGGATCAGCAGCGAAACGGAGTTGGAAAGATGTTTTGTTATTAAACAACCAAAACGGTGCACGACGTTTCTCGCCCGTGGAGGTTACATCCGCGACAAATGGGTGACTGCCATCCGGTGTGCTGCCAGCCGCTTAGATTGCACTGATGAGCAACTGAGTGAGATTCCGGACATTCTTGAAAGCTAAGAAGACTCTTTATGCATATTTACATTTATTTATTTCTTTTGTTTTAGCTGCTGTACTCATACGCGTCATTGCCTGCGCGGCGGAGGTACTCCCGTTCAAGTAACACAGTCAATGCCTTCTTGACGTCTTTAACGCTGGGCATAAACCGCGACCTCGCCTGCTGCATGACTTCCTCAACCAATTGTGCATGGTTCTGCTGCTTGCGCGCCTTCATTATCCGCACAATAATGGCTTGTAAAAAGCTTTGCCTTTGCTCCTCGATCTGTTTTTCAGTTTCTGAACTTTCATGGCCTTGATCAACTTTCAATGGCAAATTCAGGTTGACCCGCAGACGTTTCGGCCGGTACTCGCTATTGAACGTGTACTGTTGCGGCTTGGTTTCCACTAAGATTCCAGCCTTCAGGATGTAGTCCATCGAGCCATCCAGCAGCTCGGCGGGTAAACGCACATCCTGTAAAAGCTGGTTTCGCGTTAACGTGTCGGCATCGTTGAATGCGAGCAAGATCATCATTTGGTAGATGTTGACCTGCAACAATACAACCTTACCGTTGGGCAGGTTCAGCTTCATCTCACCTTTACCGAAATTCCACAGCCATTTTAGGCGTCGCCCGGTGTGCACCTTATCATACAAAGTAACGAAATGGTCAAAAGTGTCTTGCAACGGCGGCGGCAGCTCGAAATCGGGGACTTCGCGGTACGGCAGCGGCCAGAACCCCTCGGCCAGCACAAACGGCGCAAAACTGTTGGCCGTCGAGGTCCTTTCCGCAGCTCTAAACTGTTCCTGCAGCTGCTCCGAAGAAGTGATGTCCTGGAACATACGCTGCAGCTTGTTCGCGTATTCGAACCCGCAAAACTCCGTTAATCTCGTAACCATCAACAATTCTAAATCGGGACTGGCCGACGCCTGATGCACTAACCTTCGCGACAACAGTCTGGTGTAATGCTTTTCAAACACGTCCTTCTCCTCGGTGTACCTTAGGATATGCAGGATCCCATCAATACCTTGCGTCACCAGCTCACTATCGGCGTTTTTCGACGACTTTTTCAGCAAACTGTCCGCGTACCTTGCCAGCAACTCGGGGGTCTTTGAATCAGCGGAAGGTGAGGCCTTTGCGATGATGTTCGAGTTGATGAACCTAACACACCCTCTATCCACGGCAAGCTTCATCGCCTCCGAGTTCTCAAAAGACGTGGAGAGCAGCTGCTCAAACCGTGTGCACTCGCTCAGCAGTACAGTGACGTAGCTGCGAGGGTCTACTTGTGCGTTTGAGGGTAGTGTTGCTGCCAATTGCTGAATGCGGTCCAAACCAGTGTGCTCCACGTAAGTTTGCAAGTGCTTGCGCACGGGGTCCAGCCCGTGCTGAACCTTGCACAGCAAAGTGTACATTATATGCAAATCCTCCACTTGACTCTCGGCAAGCAACCTAAGAAACTCGCCCTGAATGCGCTGCTCGTGCGCTTCAATAAGCAACCTCTCACACTCAGCCATCAGCAGCTCTTCAGTGGACTGATTGAGGTACCTTTGCACCCGCTCGCGCTCTTCCCTTAATCGTTGAGCCACGCGCCGCATGTATTTAACTACGCCCTCCGACGCCAGCAGGGTCTGCGACTCGCGCGTGTAATAATCGTACGTGGCTTCAATGAAAGGCTTTTCAAAATGGTCAGCGTAAAACAGCAAATTCGTGCGTTTGCTGCTCTGGTCGTCAAACCCCACGGAAACCATCGATTCAATGCAGGTTTTCAGCGCCATGTCGTCCACGGGCTGGCCGTTGCGGTCGCGCTCAATCAATGCCAGCAGGGCAGGAATGAGCTGTGGACGCAGTTTCTCGAACATGTGGTCCCGCCACAATACGAGGCACAGCGTATTTACCTCGTACACGCCGCGCTTGCGGCCTCCTTCATCCCGTTCTTGTTTCACCCAGTGGCGGTTCAAATACGAGAAAATGTGGTCCAAAAATGTCGCTCCAGTGACGTAGCGGTGCCACCGTTGGTTGTAGTACTCAACAATGTCTCCCTGCACGGAATCGGGGGCTTGGGCGTACAAGTTCGCTAAATGGTCTATAAGAAACTCCTGCAGGCGCTGGTAAAGCTCGCCACCGAGCAATTTTGTGTGCTCTCCGCGACCGGCTCTATTGGAGCTCGGCCGGGCCGGCGGGGGCGGTAACGGCGACACGCAGAAGTTATGAATCGCCGTGTACATATTCATGTACATCTCGGTGGTGAGCCGGATTCGGTCGAGATCCTGGGTCATGATGACGGACACGCCTTCCCGGATGAAATTCCAGGCCGTGTCTATATCCACCACGGGCATTTCGAGAGATGGTGGCAGGCTAAATTGAAAATGCTATTAATGCCGGAGCCAATGCTGAGTAAGCAGGTGGTATCAGCACAACCTCCTGCATACACTGCATGCACCACAACATGTACAACACTGCAACTTAAAACGGGAGCATTAAAATGCTTTTTTTTTTTAATGGTACTAGTGGTATATCCCGTCTATAAATACGCTTAATTAGGCCAGGCTAGTACACTAAGCCTCAGCAACGATCCTTGTAGGCTCTTCATTATCCTCAATACCTTCATAATCTTCAACTGGGGTTTCCACTGGAGCTTCAGTTGGTACTTCAGCTTGTGATTTAGTGAGTTCCGAATCCTCCGGAGTATCAGAACTCTCACTGGCCGTTGGTGGCTTCTCCGGCTGCTGCTCGGGTGCCATATCGTCAATATTAATGGCGAATGGCGAGATCGAGCGTAGTCTCGCACCATAGAAGTAGAAAGCCACCGGTACAGGAGCCAACAGGGCCGCCAAACATCCAATCAGCGTACCGGCCCACTGCGTGCCTAGATTCTTAAACATTGGCGTGACAAACAACGGGAAAGAGCATCCAAATGCTGATCGCAAAAAGGTGTTTGCCGCGAACGCCAACGCACTCCGCGACAAATACGTGTCCAGCAAGTAGTTGAACGCACACATGAAAATACCGATGATGCCATACCCCACGAACGCCCCGCCGACCATGGGCACGATCCAGTGCACCTTCGGTGCGTAGGCTCCTGACCAGCACATAAGGAAGATGCCGATCGTGAACAAAACACCGGCAATGATCATGGGTGGAAGCCTATTCTCAGGGATCACGGGCTTCTTCTTGATAACAAGCTGCTTGTTGTACCACGGCTCCCAAAACACAGTTTGCACAATACCAACAAGAATCGCCCCCACCAAGATGGCAATGTACGGCAAATAAACGTTCGCACCATAGAAATGGTAGCCTTCAAAGATGATCGGCACGGCTTCCAAACACATATACAGAATGCCATAAATGAACCCATGGTAGATCGTGATCAAGGCCAAGATTGCCTCGGTACACAGCATCTTAATTGGGGAAAGCAATACATCCTCAAGCACTTTCTTTAACGAAAACACTTCGAGTTCACCCGGAGCGTAAAGCGCCCAGTTGCCGGTTTCCTCCCGCATTTTCCGCGCGCGTCGTTGCATCAAAATGGGCACATACGTCTCAGGAATCAGAAAGATCGTGATTATGCAGGCAAGGCCGCCCATGATGCCCGTTAAGTACATGGTCCACCGCCAGCCCAAATACGACTGCACAATGTAACCACCGACAATTGGTGCCAACATCGGGCCAGCAATAACACAAAACGTAACTACCACCAGCGCATCGCCACGGGTATGACTTGAAAACACGTCACCGGCCACCGATGGGCCCACCGTTAATGGTGCCGAGGCGAACACGCCCTGAAAGAACCGGCACATCACCAAAGTTTGGAAATCCTGGGCGGTGGCAGCAGCAAACATAAACACCATCACGCCAAACGCCCCATACAAAAACGGCGGGCGCCTGCCGATGATGCCACCCATCGGGCCCCACACAATGGGGCCAACTACAAACCCAACTACATACAGTGAAACAGTTAAAGCCGCGACGGGAGTGCCAATGTGGTAAATTTTCTTGTAAACAGGACTAGCAGGAGCGCCAATGGCTGAACCCCACGTACTAACCATAATGACGTAGCCGTTGGATAAAAGCAGCACAGCTTTGCGCCACATCGGCATCCTCTGCGGGTCTTCGGGATCTTCTTTAAAAAGAGTGACGTGGTAGTCCTCTTTGTCGCCAGGCGTTTCAGGAAATGGGACGCCAGGAGCAATGAGAGCATGCTCATTGTAGATGGCGTCCATCTTCTCCGGATCCGGGTTCCTGCCAATAAGCATCTTGCGACCCAGGGGAGAAATTTACTATTTTACAGCTATATCTACTGATTCCTAGATCGAAGTTTATGTACGGATGACTGTGGTTTGGGATGTGGCACGATGATGTCGGGCGACCGATCTGCACTAACCCTTCGATGGCTGGTGCACGTGACCGGTTCCTGCTGGCAACAACAAACAAAATATTCGGGGGTTTTAAAGCAACGAAGCAAACACGACGAGGGAAAAATGTAAAATATGTATGGATCCTAAAATAAAGGAGTGGAAGGTATGAAACGGAACAATCTTGTTTTGGAAAACATGTAAATGCATGCACAACGCAGTAGTTTGTAGTGGCCGTGGTGTCGTAGATTCGGATCGATCCGGGCCGCAAACTTCCGAGCTTGATAACCTAACATCGCGTCATATCTTCAACAGCTGCATTGCGGTTGTGGGTTAGGGCTCATTAATCCCAGCATTCTAGTTCAGGGCAGGGTAAACTTTGTGGGGAAGCACAGCTGCTTATAACCTTTTAGCAACCATACAGCACATGAAACCACAAATTGTCAAGTTTAATACTGAAATATGTACACACTGGACTAATATCGCTCATAAGGAATGAAGCTAACAACAATTACTCCTCGCACTGGATACTGATCCAACTAGGAGCCGTTTTAGTACAACTATATAATGCTACGGTATAATGCAGATATAAATAAGGGAATATGCGGGGGTGTATCAGTTATCGTTTAGTGCCTAGCAGCATCTACTGCCCGACGCAGCTCAATACTGACATTCTTAAAGTCGTCAAAGACGCTAGCGAGCTCACGAAACCGATTTTTCAAAGAATCGTGCGTCTCCATGATCACAGAGAGTGGGTGATCTGGATGCGAATATAGCCACACCAGTAAGCAAATGCGGTCTCTAGACCCTAAATGGGCGGGATCAGTATAAGCAACACCCGCTGGCCATAACGCCAGAGGGCATGATCCCTTTTTGTAAGGATAAAAAGTCCTCCGTTTGCTGTACAACACGTTGTTCACGGCGACTGCTACTTTCTTCATAGGACTGGGATGTTGAGTGCGAAGCCAAGCCACAGTGCTCTTAACGACGGCTTTCAGCACCTTCTCCTTACCAAGGTCAATACCCCACTCCTTAAAAAACGCATTCACGCAGGGTTCAAGCAGTGTGTTCTCAACAGCATTGACATCATGCAAACTTGGGGCATTTCGCATGGGGCCAACCATAGTACCTTCGGTTAATGTGGTCTCACAGGACGACTTACCATCGGTATCAGCAAATTCGCCCTGAGCGAAGATATTCGTGGCCATATCTTCCTGGTAGTCATCACTGTAGGCCGATGCCGCAGATGAGCTAACGTACTCAGCATCATCAGAGCTGCTGGAAAAGATATGAGAGTCTGCCGTTAAATTTTCGGGACGCATGAAGGCTTCCCGAGCCTGCTGTGCCGCATAACGCGTCGCGTGAAACGAATTAAACATGTTAAGTCGCGGGTTATCGTATTGGGCTAAATCAGGGATATAACGTTGAAACTGTGAGTTTATAGCGCGTGTGCTCTCTGGCTGCAGAGGAACGGTTCCATTGATAGCGGAGGAGCTCGTGATAGTCTTAATTTGATCATTTTCAATATAAGATAAAGTGAAATCACTGAAGCATTGCCTCAAGAGTGACTCAATGTCAAGGGTCACCAGCGGAGCCTTCGGTTCAGTTCTACCGTTTACCGGTGGTATTTCAAAATGAGTAGGACGGTCATATGGTGTGTTTCCACTGAACCGATAGCCACGCCTCGAAGTGTAAGGAGCCATTTACGATCACAGCAGATTATAAAAGTAAGGATAGGATCTCTACACGAGAATACAGATTCTCGAGTGGAATCGTGCGAATTTATAGTTGCGGGGCACTCACCAGGTCTACAGAGCGCTGTAGAGCGCTGCGGATCTCTGCATACCTCGTGAATCTTTTATGCATTCGACAAATATGCAGAGATGAGCACCATTTTCACGAAATCGATGAGAAATGGGTTACACTACCACCTTTTTTTTTAGCGGGGGGTTAATTGAGGGTGAGCAGACACCATAAAGCATTTTTGGTAGTAATTTTGGTGTTTATTTCATTTTTTCACAGCCATTTTGGCGAATCCACCAGCTTTTGCCCGCCATAGAAAGTCAGGAATTCATCATGCCTTTAAGTTTCACAATACAGTAACCCGCCATAGGATGTCAGCGATGTGTCAGCCCCTTCACTTTCAATATCGAGTAACCCGCCATAGGATGTCAGCGAGGCTTTTGCTTTAAAGATTTTGAACACGTCAAAACTGATGCCGTATTTTAATTAAACGATTAGTCAGGCCTGGCCTTATGTTTCAGAATCGGGTAAGCAACCCTACATATATTCGTCTATAAATAGTTTTCCTTGCCCAGAATCTAGAACGAATATTAACATGTTCAATGGAATCTTACGTGTAGCTGGCTGTATGGCCCATGACTAGACGTATGGGTGCTAAAACATCTAATCGTTTAGTCGGGGTGTTCATTATTTTGAGCAGTATACACATGGTTAGCTGGGGCATGAAATTCTACTGGCTGTATGGCCCATGAGTAGTATCGCAACGTATATATGCTTAGTAATCTAATCGTTTAGTCGGGGGTGTTCATTATTTCGAGCAGTATACCCACGATTAGTTGGGACC